>CAKAOI010050936.1:32936-72387 GCA_916701655.1 Sebastiscus albofasciatus
TGTAATTGTAATGTAAATGTAATTATAATGTAAATGTAATATAATTTATTATTTTAATGGAGCTTCCCGGCAAAAAGTATTTCACACGTTTGTACCTGTACAACCGGCGTGACAATAAACATCTTGAATCTTGAATCAAATATGCTTTGGTGTCCTTGTTCCTAGTGGTTATTTCTATTTCTGTGTAAGTACATTGAGAGACATGCTTAAAATCTGAGTAAAATTCCTTGTATGTGTGTATGTATTTGGCACATAAATCTGATTCTGAAAGCAAAAAAACTTACGTGGAAGATGATATTACACCAGGAGAAATTTAATTTCCACTTGCCCAATTTAAATCCCAATTTTTGACAATACTGGATTTCACAGTTTATAAGACAAACCGAAATCATCACCATCATGGCAAAGTCATGTATGGCAATAATACAACCAACATGCACAATACATTATGTTATTACACGGCTTTGTTGAATACTTGACTCTTAAATGTGAATATTTTCTGTTTTCTTTACTCCTCAATGACAGTAAACTCAATATCTTTGAGTTGTGGACAAAACAAGACATTTGAGGACGTCATCTTGGGCTTTGGGAAAAACTGATTGACATTTCTCACCATTTGCTCACATTTATACACCAAACAACTAATTGATTAATGGAAGAAATAATCAACAGATTAATCAACTATGAAAATAATTGTTAACTGCAGCCCTAAATGGGTTTTGATATTGAGGAAATCCTGAAAACTACTCAAACCGTCCATGCAAAGCCTCAACATAAGGGTATCTCAGAAAGGACAGACCGTATTTAACAAACAAGGTAAAGAGTTGGCTGGCGTAGAACGACCTTGCATCACTTAAACACAGTTAGGACCCTTTTAAAGCTCCCTCTGGGCTTGAGATGAAGCCATAGTAAGAGGTGATGACTGATAAGAGTCAAAGTTATATAAGGTACTTCTTGCTATAGTCAGCAAAATAATGGGACTAATAGCAAAAGGAGGGAGGGAGTTAATGGGTGAAATTGACTGCTAACCAGACAGTCACAAATGATTACAACTATACAATGCGAGTGTGGGATTACCGTCCAAGATGGCACTGCTCAGATAAAGGCTTATATTAGGTATGTCTCAAGGGCAACACTTGATTAGCTGATAAAGAGTTCAATAGGTTACTACGAGCAAACATGTCACTGGACTTTGAACCAACGGTTTGTTCAATTAAATGCATTTTATGACATGTATGATTCAAATAGTTTTTGACAGTTCAATTTGGCCACCATTGCAACACATGCTTATTATCTTAATATATAGTACATCATTTCTGTTTGCACTTTGAGGCCAAAACCATGGCAAGACATGTAATTTGTTAGACACTTAGGCCTATGTAGACTCCTGTTCCCCTGCATATAAAAACCCACTTATTATATATGATATGATTTATACCGTCCACAATAAGTATTTTTCCAGTTTCCTCTAAATTTAAGTTATTGCAAAGAGAAAGGCCAAGTTGACTGGAAGGAAATCTCTCGCCCATTACTGCAACCAAAGCAGAAAAGTAATTATTATAAAGACAATAAAAAAGTTCTGTAATAGAGAAAGTCCAAATTTTCAAGACTTAAATTTAAGTCAATGTTGCGTCTCAAAAGCTCATTCCGGTCCAACTCCTAGAAGTTAAAAGAGTTAAATGAGGAGTGGAGAAGTTGCCTGGACCAAATTTATGTGGACTAATGTTTTTAAGGAAACATTACGTTCTCCGTCTCTGGCTCAAACGAGCAAACACAGACTTTTAAAATGCTGTGGACTGTGAAGGGGTTATTAAAATAAAATAAACTGAATTTCTTGAGGAGAAACTGAGCAAGCAACAATCACATAAAGGAGAGTAAATAGCTGACGACCTCTTGTTGGCCAGAAAGATTTCTCACCAGGTTGAAAGCTGAAACGTTAAGATGTCATAATTTGTGTTTGCTATAGATTTAATCTCATTAATTGAGAAATAGCCATTAGGTGTCCCTGTGGTCAGCAGGATAAAATCGTGATTACCGCCAACACTGAAAAGATTAGACAGTTAAGGGGTGATTTTCTCAACAGAAAATTAACAGATTGCAATTTAGATAAGTGGCTATTTGTCATTTAATCAGATTACTGAAATTAAAACACACACCTTACATATTAACTAATAATTTATAACAATAATTATCACTCGCATAGCCCAGCAATAAAGCAGTATGTTGCATGCAGGCACACCTTACAAGAGAATATCAGTGTGGAACCAATGAGTCAATATACATATTCGCATTAAATATTCATTATTGCATTGTCAAGCCAAATGCCGTATCAATGGACCACCCCATATGTAAGGTTGTAGTCTAACTTAAGTGGACAGTAATTGTGAGATGAACACAGCTGGCTTTTGCACAAATAAAGCATCAATAATCCGAGCATTATTATGATCGATATCAAAACATATCCTTTAAACCACAGCTAGCAATAACAGTCAAATACTTGCCTGTCACGCACGTACTGCTCGCTTCGTTGGACACATTAAATATTCATTATTGCATTGTCAAGCCATATGCCGTATCAATGGACCACCCATATATATGGCTGTAGTCTAACTTAAGTGGACAGTATCAATAATGATCACTAGCATAGCCCAGCACTAAAGCAGTCTACACATCTCCCTGTCAAGGTCTTTTGCATGCAGGCACACCTAACAAGAGAATATCAGTATGGAACCAATGAGTCAATATACATATTCACATTAAATATTCATTATTGCATTGTCAAGCCATATCAATGGACCACCCATATATAAGGCTGTAGTCTAACTTAAGTGGACAGTAATTGTGAGATGAACACAGCTGCCTCTTGCACAAATAAAGCATCACATAATCAGAGCATTATTATGATCAATATCAAAACACCCTTTAAAACCACAGCTCGCAATAACTGTCAAACACTTGCCTGTCACACACAGGTACTGCTCTCTTCGTTGGTTAAAATTAAGTCTTAAGTCAGCACACTGGCCACTAAAAGGAGCTGCAGACTTTGAATGAACTCCAGTAACCTCTACGTCTGATGTGTGGTGGTACGACACGGTTACGTAGGTCATCTCAGAGCCAACTGCTTCCCAACATGACGTACAGGCTAGTAGTACATGGCCAGCTTAAACATGCTAACTTCACTGGCCAGCAGCATGTCCCCTTCTCTCTGTCCAGCTACTGACTGGACTTATCACTATCACACACACATGTCATGACTAGATAGAGAGATAGATAAGATAGATAAGATGGATAGTAACTTTATTGATCTCGAGGGAAATTCAAGTTTCCAGCATCACAGTTCCATGGTGCAAAACATGTTAGTACAAAGGCAGTAAAAAAAGTTAGTAGTGCAAATATATATAGTACTAAAATAAATATATAAATATATATTTTACTAAAATAAATATATATATATATAGTACTAAAATAAATATATATATATACATACATACATACATATGTACATACACATACATATATATATATCTACATACACACACACATATATATATGTATATATATACATATACACATATATATACACATATATACATATACATATATACACATATATATATACATACACACATATATACACATATATATACACATATACACATATATATATACATACATATACATATACATATATATATATTTATTTTGTACTTCGCACTACTAACTTTTTTTTACTGCCTTTTTAACAACATGTTATATATATATATAAAACATGTTGTATTTTTATATCTGGTATATATATATATACCAGATATAAAAATACAAGGAGATGAAGAAAACTGTTAAAACTGAATATAGTGCAGGGTAACAGCTGTGATACAGGACTATTAAAAAAGTGAATATATGTCAAACACATGTGCCCTTAAGGAGAACAAATCGTTCCTCCAAGTCCTTTATCCCTTCTGCTGTTAAGCTGCTGAACACAGACCATACCCATTTTAAATGACTGTTATTGAGAGGAACTTTAAGATATGCTGTTCTCATATATTGTTTCTTAATTGTTGGGCTTTTCTTGCTATAATCCTATTTATATAGTTGTTATTGTAACTTTAATAAGACTCCTTTGACTTAACTAATTATTGTATGTATGGATGTATGGACTGGGATTGCTACAAATGAATTGCCCCTTGGGGATAAATAAAGTTGTCTGAACTGAACTAATAAGTGAACACTAGCTAGCTGACAGAGAGCCGTTACACCTGACGCTAGTGTGCAAGGACAGAGTGCTAACGGTCCGGGCTAGCATGCTAACGGCTAACTTATGCTAGCATGCTAACTTAGCAAAACCCAGTGTAGCTGTTGTAATAACTATATTTAAAGAGGAGGATTAAGTCTGATATCTGGATCGTTCAATTGCGAATGAGTTGCCAAAAAATCCTCCACATATAATTATCTGTGTAAATAAATAAATAAATAGTCAACTGACCGGTTAACGCTATGCTAAGCTATGCTAGTTAGCCGGTGTTTCGGTTTAATGGGTGACCGTGTTAACTGGTGACTTTCAGCACAAAAAAATGTGTCCTCGGTTCTCGCAGTAACTTACGTAAAAATGTGTCCGTGGTTCTCGTAGTAACTTACGCAAATTGTTGATAATAAACACATAAGTATGTATTTATTAAATTGATTAAAGTACAACATTTAAGGCTTTTATGAGGACACCTATGTTGTGCTCCTGTCGTCGTCACTATGAGCAACCACGACGAGAGTCACCAGTTAACATGGTCACTTGTTAAACCGTAACACCGGTTAGCATTAGCACAGCCAGTGTTAACGGTTACTCTGATCTTACCTGGAGATTATTCACTCTGGAGTTGTTGTTATACTTTTGTTGCTGCTTCCTCGTCTTCGGGGGCATTAAAGTAGACTCCTTCTTGCTTCCTCTGTTTCCCTACAGAGCAGTAAACATGACTGGAGGTGATGTGATGTGTCAGAGCAGCAGCGCTTTTGTTTCTCTGTTAAAGCTCCACATTTCCTTCAGAGCTCATCTGAAGGTGGTGTGTCTTTACTTCCGGTTCGGCCCCCAACTCATTTTCAGGAATAATAATTAAAACACACTATATTTTTTAAACTCTACAGCCCCAAACGTGCAAATACATAACATTATACTACAAGTAAAAATAGTAAATATTTATAAGTATATTTACTGAAATTGGCTATGTATTTTATTACTAGAGGTGGAATGTAACTAAGTAGTACTGTACTTAAGTACAATTATGAGGCACTTTACTTGGGTATTTACATTTTATTCTTAATGTATATGTTCTTAATATGCCTTGCACAAAGTATTTCTTATATATGTACATTTATACTTCCTGATATGTACTGTATATGTTCTTAATATGCCAAGTATTTCCTTTTATAATTGTAATATAACTTATTATTTTTAATGGAGCTTTCCCAGCAAAAAGCATTTCACATGATTGTACTTGTATAACCGGTTTGACAATAACATCCAATAACATGAATCTTGAATCTAAAGAAAACCAATTTATAATTAATATAATAATATAATTAATAATTTCCACAATCTGATTTTCAGACCTTTGTGTCTACAACTAAACTAATAAATCACCAACAAAATATAACCAATTAATACTATGAGAGCACATACTTCTGTCAAGGCTACACTATGCTCTAAATTACTTATTTTAATAAGTATCTTATCTTATCTTAGAAATGTTTAAGATAAGATAAGATAAGATATTCCTTCATTAGTCCCCCAGTGGGGAAATTGGCAGTGTAAAGCAGCAAAGGGGATAATGCAAAAAACAAGATGCATCAGCTAACACAGTAAAAAAAAGAGCTAAACAAAGTGTAACAAAATATGAACCATTTAAATAGAAGGACGTATAAAAATAGGAGCAGTATACACAGTATTGACAATAAACAGACTATTAACAGAATTGCACAAGTGGAAAATGATATTGCACAGTGAGAATGAATGAAAGAATGAAATTCCACCTGAAAATATCAGGTTACTAGCTAATATATAGTGATGTATTAGCACTACTGAATATGAAATACTTAAAATTGCAGTATGTTGACAGTCACACATAACATGAATGGCATCTGGAGTTGGCTCTGTTGAGCTATATTGATTAAAATGAAATTATTTTAAACATTTGACCTTAATTGTACTTTTTATTTAACACCCAATGTCTGCAAGCAGTTTTTCCTGACCTTGCATGTGTAATAACACATTAACATTTTACCAGACATCTTTCTGCCAAATCTCAACCATACACAGCCAGTGGACCTCTTTAGCCCTCTGCTGGTGTTTTTGCATAGCTGCAGTAGGCTATAAACTGCAAGTGAGACAAGCCGTGGGATCAGAAACTTGTTCACATAAGCCCCGAGGCCTTTTGTGTGACAAATCTGGTATGTCTGCTGATAACATGTGGCATTTTATCTTGCTGGACTATAATGTCTCAAACATGAACCAGTCACTATAACAAATTCACCCCTCTTTTCACGACATAGTTTCTCATTCATGTTGTAGATAGTGCCCACAAATACATACAAATACCTTCTAACTTACTTGCCTACTGTATTCAGGTTGCAGTTGGGCAGACGTACTGGGCTGTCTGGTTATTTGGGTTAATGCTGGCTATTCATACTGTGGATTAGCGTTGGCAATACAGAGCGGTCACCTGGCTCTAATCACATACAATATAGCAAGCACTTGGAAGCTGACCTGTTTGCCTTTCTTTGTTATTTCTTGCTATTATCGTAGATATATAATTGTTTTATATCTATGGCTATTATTTCTTGCTCTTTCAAAATAAAAGCACCTAGAGTGATTTTTCCTTTAATCCTTTTTGTAATACATGAAGATCAAATGCATTCAAATATATTTTTAAGCAGTTTTTAAGCATTTATTTTGAATGCGATTTCTTGCTATAATCGTAGATATATAATTGTTTTATATCTATGGCTATTATTTCTTGCCCTTTCAAAATAAAAGCACCTAGAGTGATTTTTCCTTTAATCCTTTTTGTAATACATGAAGATCAAATGCATTCAAATATATTTTTAAGCAGTTTTTAAGCATTTATTTTGAATGCGATTTCTTGCTATAATCGTAGATATATAATTGTTTTATATCTATGGCTATTATTTCTTGCCCTTTCAAAATAAAAGCACCTAGAGTGATTTTTCCTTTAATCCTTTTTGTAATACATGAAGATCAAATGCATTCAAATATATTTTTAAGCAGTTTTTAAGCATTTATTTTGAATGCGATTTCTTGCTATAATCGTAGATATATAATTGTTTTATATCTATGGCTATTATTTCTTGCCCTTTCAAAATAAAAGCACCTAGAGTGATTTTTCCTTTAATCCTTTTTGTAATACATGAAGATCAAATGCATTCAAATATATTTTTAAGCAGTTTTTAAGCATTTATTTTGAATGCGATTTCTTGCTATAATCGTAGATATATAATTGTTTTATATCTATGGCTATTATTTCTTGCCCTTTCAAAATAAAAGCACCTAGAGTGATTTTTCCTTTAATCCTTTTTGTAATACATGAAGATCAAATGCATTCAAATATATTTTTAAGCAGTTTTTAAGCATTTATTTTGAATGCGATTTCTTGCTATAATCGTAGATATATAATTGTTTTATATCTATGGCTATTATTTCTTGCCCTTTCAAAATAAAAGCACCTAGAGTGATTTTTCCTTTAATCCTTTTTGTAATACATGAAGATCAAATGCATTCAAATATATTTTTAAGCAGTTTTTAAGCATTTATTTTGAATGCATTTTTAAATGAGCCACTTTTTACTTTTTCTAAAGTAAAAATTTGTTGTAATTTAAGTTCAAAATGTACCAAAGTATTTGCTCGAATAATATGTCACTTTACATCTCTGTAGTGTAAATCTTTACATATAGCATTATTTATATTTATATTTATACTTATATTATTTATATTTATATTGATACATAGACACTCATGTGAACACCTTGTAGAACAGTGGCTTTAGTATGCTTTTACCCAGAGTTGTTAGACCTAAATAGTACATGCTTAGGTGACTCAAGCCATAAATAAAAAATAAACAAACAAATAAAATCAAAACACAGTTTCAGTAAAATATGAATCATTTATTTCAGTTCATGTTTTGCTCTCTGTGAGCAGCAGCTTGGCACTTGACTTTCTAACGTGTGAGGATCAACTATTACATTGGTACACAAAAAACATTCACAACCAATGTTTTTCTTCTTACAGTAACCCCGTTAAGGCTATTATTATTATACAGCATGGTCTCTCATACTGACTCTTTTTGTTGAGATATGACAACAGTCAGAAATGAAAACAATGATCATTAGTAAATATATTAAAGATTATCTGTGCAAATACCTCAATTTGAGATGCTTAAGACATGGATCTAACATGTTCTACATCTGCTAGTTCAAGACATCAATGCATGATTAAAAAATGAGGTGAAAAACATTTTCAGTAAGTTGATTAAAAGAACAGTTTTAGACATTGTAGTTACAATTGAAGTGAAACAAACTGGGGTAATGAAACTGTATAGACTACATATTGATAGCATAAGACGTTTGACATTTTGTGGGAGTCACAACACTTATAATGCAGCCAATCTGCATGTATAAAGTGATAACACTTAACTTAAAGTGCATGATAAAACACCCAAGCACATTATAAGCACATTGCATGCATTCATACCTTTTTTAATATAATAATTTCAGAAAACTCACAATGCAATAAAATGCTCTGTGAATCTGAAATCATTAAGAAATTATATATATTAGGGCTGTCAATCAATTCAAATATTTAGTTGCCAATAATCACAAATGATTCTGTTAAAAATGTACCTTAAAAGGGAGATTTGTCAAGTATTTAATACTCTTATCAACATGGGAGTGGACACATATGCTGCTTTATGCAAATATATGTATATACGTATTTTTTAACACAAAACAATGACAAATATTGTCCAGAAACCCTCACAGGTACAGCATTTAGCGAATCATAACATGGCAAACTCAAGCCCACTACCATCTCCGAAAGATCGATTGCGTTAATGCGTTAAAGAAATTAGTGGCGTTAAAATGAATTCGACGCTTGAACTTTGACAGCCCTAATATATATTTTTCCACCAAAAGCTGTTAACCCCTTTGCTTAAACATTACGTCTTCATTATAATTCAAATACTCTATTGATGTGCTTATAATGCCTTGTGACCGTGAGTAACACACTTTAAGAACATGTGACTAGTCCCTACTTACGATCATAGCCAAAACAAGTAGAGGCATGGTCATGCATGCATCTATTCATGAGTTGTTTTATAGCAAGAAATCATTATCACATTGTTAGTGAGGATTCAAGTACAGTTACACTATTGTTAAACCTAAACATAGTTGGCTAATGTCCTTTTTTTTTTTCTTCTTATGAATGGCAGATGATGTCTAGACAGGCCATAGTACAGATGCATATGGCAGTGATTCCAGTGGAGCAGAATGTACATCACACACAATCCTGCTGACCCCGCTCATGAAAACATAGTCGTACTCCCTCAGAGATTCTGTAAGGCAGAGACACGTGACCGTCTTTGATGTGAAAATCCTACATGTGTCTGGCGGACCGCCCAGATTTTGAAGCCGATTTGTACCGGCGCGATGTGAATGTTCACGTCAACGTTTCAGGCCTTCAGTGTGACGACTTTTGTAAAAGCTTAGCTTCCACTACAACGGCAGGATTCTCAATGTCGGCTTTGCTCTGAACCATCCTCAGCTCCAGTTGTGCAGGACTGGGCCTTTTCCCAGGGCCAGCTAACTCTGAAAGAGAGAGGAGCAGTTGAAAGAAAACACAGGAAGGTTTTTGGACTTTGGCCTACTGATCTACCCGGCACTAAAGGGGTCATTCTTGTCTCAGTGAATGTTAAGGCTGTTAATCCTCTTGCGGCTTTTTACATGCAGTTATAAGAGCAACAGTTATGACATCACTTGTGTGCCTCCTTCTACGTGGAATTTACTTTTACTCAATATCTAACAATAGCAAAACCAAATCTATGAGATTGTAAACTATGTAGAGTGATGTAATCAACTAAAATGTGTCTCTAGACAACTGTTTTCTTAAGATAATGCTAGTGGCCTCTACATAATGCACACACCACTGGTTGACATATTACTATTGACTGTGTAAATATAGTACTAAAAGCAGGAGGGAGCAAACAGTGTTCCTGTATGTTGAGTAAATGACTTCAAGATAAAGTAGAGAGACCACATGACGAACCGAAGTCAGTAAACACACATGATCCCTACCGTTGGCGTAAGCAATGGTCCTCTTAATGACGTGGTGCATGACTGAAACAGTCTTTTCACAGGCAGCCTGTGAGAAACAGAAGGACGACAAGATTCATTTAGGGGATTTAGGGCTTTTTTAGATTGAAAAGTGAAGTGTGCTACTGACCTTCAAGTCTTTGGGGTGATGGTGAGTCCAGGCTAGCAACATGGCAGCAAACAGGTCTCCTGTACCCACAAACACAGCATCCACTTTGGGGATGTCCATGCAGATTACCTGACTGGTGTTGGTCCCATCTGGTTTCACTACAGTGAGGACACACATCCAAATAAAGAGTCAAATCCCAAAATGTCTTATAAAACAGCAGTAGGCGTTCTGTCTGGAGAAAGTTGGTCTGGTACTTTACCTATTTTTTGGCTCCCGAGGGCCACCAGGAACTGGTCCCCACGTTTGGAGGGCAGGTCTGTACTAGTGAGGACCACGGTCTCTGGACCCATTTTATGAAGCAAGTCCATCACCTGGAGAGGAGGACGGGTCCCATTTCGTCAAGCTTTGTACTTCTTGGTGTCACAAACTAAACTAGATACAACACAGTGAGAAATGTGTTTGACACTCACCTCAACAGCATCTTCCTCTGTGGTGATTTTCTTCCCAGTTAATAGCCTGTAAAAAAAGAGCAGTAGTCACAGTTGTACCAATGAGTATTTACTTGCATCGAATAATGATCAATGACTCATCTAATATTTCTCTCTGTTGGATAATACTGCCAAATTAATATGATCCCCTAATTCATTTTTACAGCTAGTTTTTATGGATGTTTGTTTATGATGATTGGAAACACACTCACTCTGCTTCAAACTGGTTGGGGGTGAGGATGTCGGCCAAAGGCACTACTTTGTCCCTGTAGACTGGCAGCAGGTGCTCTGGAACGTACTGAAACACACAGCAAAACAAGAATTTTACATGCAGTTTTTAATCTTCTTACATGTGACAGTTTGGATTTCTCAAAGTGAAAACAAATAATTACAATAAGAATGAAAAATAGATGATTCCTATGCTATAATTAGTTGTATAGACTAAATATTAAATAAATTAAAAAGTACATATAGTTATTTGAAAATGAACAAAGTACAAAACGAGTACAAAGTACAGTAAACCCTCATCAGTTGTGTAGTTAGTGAGTTGCTTACCATAGCACCGTGGTCTCCCATTACAGGATCACAAACTGTGGAAAAGAAGACTTCAAATTAAGCTTTGGACTTAACGTAAAGAACAAAAGTTACACTCTGTTAGGGCTGTAACTAATGATTACTTTCATTATCGATTAACCCTCTGAGTCCCGCGGACACTACTGTCTTTATGAGGTTGTAGCGGGCTCAGTCTTAATGCTAGAGTGGAGATATTGGTATCATATGAAACTAGAAAACATAAGGAAAGAGGTTAAATAACACTCCAAAGTTAGGCTAAATTTTGGTAAGGAAAAACTGGCATGGCCATTTTCAAATGCCCACTTTATGATAAAACCATGCAGTTATTTGAATGCAGTATAAATGTGTTATTTTCGCCAATTCTAAAAATGGTTTCTGCATACTGGGGTTCCTAAACAGTCTTGGAATTACATAAATTGGGTATCACTGTAAAGCTGAGACTCTTATGGATCCAATGAGCCCAACTGTATTCATGTGTGATGATGTTAGTCCCCACAGTAGCCATTTCATTGTAGTGAGACCATTTGTTTAAAAACTTGACCTCACTGTATAAAATGACCTCTGGTGACCTCTAGGATAATCACAGCCTCATGAAACTTTACAGCCACAAACTAGAGATCTAGGGCATTTTTTCTTGAATTGATTGATTGATTATCATAATTGATCTGTCCATGTACTGATCAATTCATTTAACCAATATTGGTTATTCAAATCTGCAATATGAACAATGTACACTCACCATATACCAGGCTAGAATTGGCCTTCTTCAGCTCCTGAATAATGTCCACCACCATCTCCAGGAAGGACGTGTCTCTGCTGTATCCTAAGGGACGAAAGTGAGATGGAGAGATAATTACCTGTCTGTTTGACTTTGCTGTTCCCTCTCCATGCACTCCAACTACGAATCAAATATTATCAATCCATCTATCTATGGCAGCCCACACAAACTAATGGTCAATCTAACAGAGTGAGTCAGTCAGAGAAATGCAGGTCTGCACATCAATAACTTCAAATGCATTCATTGAATTTCTGTCCTACGGAGGCTGCTGTTGGAGGATAATTTAGTATCTCTTCTAATAAAAAGGGAAAAACAAAGCAGTCATAAAATGTAGCTGCTCAAGATCCATGCTGCTACCATGTTTGGGTTTCCTCCTCTCCACATTTCTTTACTCTACAGAGGGATACACTGCTTTTAGACTCACCTGTGAGGATGTAGTCATAGCGGTTCACCTTATTGAGCTTAATGCCCTCATATAGCACATGTAGCTCCTCTGCTGTCAGTACTTGGCCTTTCCAATGGGCATAGCCTAGGATTCAAGAGGGAGAACAAAGTTACAGGACATTTTAAAGACAAAAATCTAGACTTTGAGGATCCGTGGGAAACCGTGACCCACACTTAAACTAAGAAAAACACTGTAATGTTGTATTAACCCTGCTGTGAATCAATCTAAAACAACAGACATCCAAGTGTTTTTCTCCTCTCTCCTTTTCTTTTCTTCCCACTACCCCCTCTCCTCTCCTCTCCTCCCCTCTCTTCTCCTCCGTGGTGTCCGGGGCCAAACGGGGGCCTCCACCCTGACTGAATGGGATGCCTGTATCCCGGCTGCCAGCTTCCCCCTTTCTTTGCCCCTTCTTTCACCACTGACCTGGAATAAACCCTCCAAAGCTGCTCTGACTGCAAATGATTGGACACAGAATGGACACCCACACAAACACACTTTGTTATATTCTTCATACTGTTCACACGGAGCCCAAAGCTGACCCTGAGCCAGCGAGAGAGCACCTCCTGCAACGAGGAACAGAAAGCTTGTGTCTGTGGTTGGAGTGGAATGTGTGTATTAATGCCTCTAATGAAAGTGAACAATGCTGTTTACACTTACTAGTATAAACTAGAAGTAGGATTACAGTCTATGTGCTCAATACTGATCAGTTTCCTCTCACAGAAGAGCAGATGTTTATATTAATTTAAGTGGAGTAAATGTCTCCTGCCCCTGTGGTGAGAGCACATTCTTCACATACTCTGGCACAGGAACCCCAGATTATAATCCGATCCTCTCTGCAGGTGTTTCAGCAAACAAGTTTCAATTTAAAACCTCAAGTTTTATGATGTTTTCCTTAATGGATAAGCATTTTTACTGCCCCATTGTACAATGTGACTATAATGAAGCCTTTACTGTATGGTGGATAATGATAGAGCTGTGGTTTAATATATATAATAAAGACAATCAAATATGGAGATGTCCTGCTTTTCTCTGTTTTATGTCTATTTATATAAACATTTATATTAAACTGAATATCTTTGGGTTTTGGACTGACAAAATAAGACATTTAAAGACATCACCTTGGACTCTGAGAAACTAGGATGGCTATTTTTTTTTACTATTTTCTGACTTTTCATAAACCAAAAGATTAATTGATTAATCGAGAAAATAATCGATAGCAGACCGTTGTTGTGGGTGCAGTTCTAATCTCGTAGTCTGAAGGACCACTTTTATGTCAAATTATTGATTTTTTAAGTAAGTAGCCGTGTAATAAGCGGAATAATGTACAGCTAGCAGGTCATTGTTGTAAAATAAACCCCACGACACGGCAATGCAAGACCCCGATGCGAAGCCTTTAATTAAATAGTATAGCCTAGATTAAATAGTATAGCCTACAATACAGTACTCATACTAGACAATGTACTCCTGCAGATATACTCAATGTAAACTAAAGTTAAGTAGGAAGGAAGATAAACTGATCAGAGAGAAATGGTTCTTAGAAAACATTAACTAAACTCGACTGATGACCAAAGAGATTATATTTCACTGAGTCAGATAAAGCACGCAGAGCTCATCTAAAGGTTTTTATACTAGCAGGCAAAGTACGAGAGCTTCAGTTCAGTGATTAACTCTGTGCATCACACCTTTGATCCCACACCTTTAGGCCACCTAACTAAAGGTACACACAGTCTGTTCTTTGTGATCACTGTTTCTCTCAGGTAATATACAAATGTGTTACTTGGTGACATCACCACGTTACGAAAGAAAAGGCGGGACTTCAATCAAGGTGTTTCAGGCAGTTCAGGAGCAGTGTTTCTGTGGGGGAGAGTAACTCCCTTTGGTGAGGACTTTAGGCTTTGTAACTTTGCAGACCTTTTACATGCACAAAAAACTATATAACACACTGAAGGAAAGGTCCTCTTTAACAAACACGTTGAACGCATATCTAATTAGTTTCCAAAGGCAATTTTTTTATGTTTTAAAACCTGCATTGTCTTTTATGGGCTAGAGGTCAGATACTGTATGACACCATATGGATCACAACTTAATAGTTTTTCACTAAAGACTTAAAGCATTCCCAATCCATATACTACACCAGTAATAACTAAAACTTCATATTTGAATGAAAAGATGAAAGGGTGGAGTTGTTAAGAAAGTGTGAAATGACTCAAAATACTTTGTGAAACTGAATTAAAATCACTCAGGGGTAATTTAAAAAAGCACTCAGCCAACCTGTGTGATTGGAGAACTGCACAGAGTTGATAGAGTCCACTTCAAAGCCCAGCACCTGAGAAAAGAGAAATTAAAGCAGCTGTTAAAACAGACAACAATGACGTCTGCAGGTCTAAAGGGTGCTTGTGAATTTCACTGTACTGTGGGAACAGCACATGGTGATTTACTGTGAGAACAGTTCAATGAGTTTACCACACATTCAGTGACGTATCCCACTGTCTTTTGTGATCATTGATTACATTTTAATATGTTTATACAATGCTTTAGTTTCAGAATGCTGTCCGTCTAGCTTAAAGATAGGTAGACGGACATTTCTGGGAAACTTGTTTGAGAAAAGGACCATAAAATAAGAAGTTTTAGATCAATTAATTCCATCATTACACAAAGAAACATTGACATAATTCAAATTATGCAAACATGATGTTCACTATAATGAATGAAAAGAAACACATGGCTGTGTAGGGCTGCAACTAGTGATTATTTTCATTGTTGATTAACATTCTCTTGATTAATTGATTAGTTGTTTGGTCTATAAAATGTCAGAAAATGGTAAAAAAAAAAAAAAAAGATCAGTGTTTCCCAAAGCACAAGATGATGTCCTCAGATGTCTTGTTTTGTCCACAACTTAAAGATATTCAGTTTACTGTCATAGAGGAGTAAAGACAACAGAAAATATTCACATTTAAGAAGCTTTCAAAAGGTGCATTTGAAAATTGCCAGTTATAATGCAAAATTAGATTTTTTCAGAAACATATGCTACTTTAATATGACCTTCTTCTGCATGGGGAAAATGCATTACAAAAAACATCCACTGTCCTCTGGGACATTAAATTCACTACACCATGTTTAAACAAAGCTCCAACTCTTACATATGTTTTTGCACTGCTTGCTACCTGTAGCTACACAGTGGTGTGTTTTGTAAGGAGGGGAGATAACTGGCAACTCTAGGGCTCTAAATCATTCTCAAATTTCGGATTGAAAAGTGTTCTTTTGCACTGTCATATTACAGCCGATTTTGTCATTGAGTCCATTGATGGATATTTCAGTATTTTACTTTATTTCACAGCTATTGTCTATTAAGCTAGGGAGGGTTAAGTCTTAAATTTGGTAAAAGGCCTATGAGGTTTGGCAGGACAGGAAAAGGTTCCTCAAAAAACATTACAATGAAGGTTACGAAATGCCTCACAAAGCAGGAAGTGAAATGCACTTTACACTTGAAAATGCATCTTTTCCTTTGCATGTTATAATGCAAAATTATATTTTTCAGAAAGTTGAGTATACAACACACAGAAACATATGCTACTTTAATATGACCTTCTTCTGCATGGGGAAATCCACTGTCCTCTGGGACATTAAATTTACAACACCAAGCAACACCATGTTTAAACAAAGCTCCAACTCTAACAGATGTTGCACTGCTGGCTACCTGTAGCTACACAGTGGTGTGTTTTGTAAGATAACTGGCAACTATAGGCTCTAAATCTTTCTCAAATTTCAGGATTGAAAAGTGTTTTTTCAATTTTTTTACAGCCGATTTTTTTTCATTGAGTTCATTAAAGGATATTTCAGTATTTTACTTTATTTCACAGCTATTGTCTATTAAGCTATAGTGGGTAAAGTCTTAAATTTGATAAAAGCCAATGAGGTTTGGCAGGACAGGAAAGGTTCCTCAAAAAACGTTACAATGAAGGTTAAGAAATGCCTCACAAAGCAGGAAGTGAAATGCACTTTACACTTGAAATGCATCTGTTTCTTTGCCTGTTTTGTTGCATTAAAAGCGGAGACATGTTGTGCAGACACCTGGATGTGAGATCTTACCTGCAGAGGGAAGGTGGCAGACTTGTTCCCGACGTATCCCCTGACAACATGACTCTGAATGGACAACACACGACACTCCATGACCGCAGGTATTACACCGGCTCTGCCTTTAAAAACACACGAACAGATCCCACCTTTAACTAATCTCAAAGCTGCATTCAAGACGTGTACAGGCTCCTGACACGCTGACACTTAGCAGGTGAAGAAACTCCAGCATTGAAGGGCAGAAAGCGGCGCCGCTGCTGCTGACATTTGGTTTTTCTTCAGGCAGCTACAAGGATACCTAAAAACTGGTGCGTTCACGGTCTCATGAAGAATGTGGGAGACGCAAGACGTTTATCTTCTTCTTCTTCTTTGGTGTTTATTGGTGGTTGGCAAACTAGTTTATAGGTGCACGACCATCACCTACTGGACTGCAGTGTGGAGCAGTATATTGGCAGGAAAAAATAAAATAAATAAAATAAATAATTCTTATTTTAATAATAGAAAAGGTTTAGAAATGTTTAAGATAAGATAAGATAAATAATTCTTATTTTAATAATAGAAAAGGTTTAGAAATGTTTAAGATAAGATAAGATATTCCTTTATTAGTCCCGCAGTGGGGAAATCTGCAGTGCACAGCAGCAAAGGGGATAGTGCAAAAAACAAGATACATCAGCTAACACAGTAAAAAAAAGAGCTAAACAAAGTGTAACAAAATATTAACCATTTGAATAGAAGGAAGCATAAAAACAGGAGCAGTATATAGAGTATTGACAATAAACAGACTATTAAATAATTGCACAAGTGAAAAGTGATACTGCACAGTAAGAATGAAATGAAATTCCACCTGAAAATATTGCACAGTATGAAATAATAATAATAATAATAATATTAATAATAACAACACATATAAAATAAATAAATAATAATCTGCATTATGATCTGAATTAAAATACACAAAGCAATAGAAAATGATGGTGATTAAATATTGGTGGCCATGACTTTTGATTATGACCTATGACCTATGACCTTTATTACATTTCTTTATTTATATTATTTATTATTTTGTATGAGGATGAACAAACACAAAAAGTACCTCAGAGTTATGGCCATTTAAATTCACCATGTAGCACCATCTATGGGTGAAGTGTCATCATTAGCAGTCGTCAATTGTGTCCACATGTAAACAGTGTTCAACAGGGAGTTTTGGCAGTCTATGTAAAATAGAAAAAACTTTTTTTTATATTTTACACTGACCAACAGGAAAGACACCATCATAATAAAAATAATAAACATAATCATAGTAATCCATACATTGATTTGAATGTATTCAGTTACAAATGGAGCCAAATGTAAAATCCTGTAACTCATCGTTTCCTCTTTAACCCCTGACCCCTGACCTTTGATCATAATTCATCAATATGAATAACCCTTTTAGAATCCAAATTCAGATTAACTGTAAATACTTTGGTTACCACCAGAGGGCACAAGAGAGCTGAGATTTGCTTTGTACCTGACTAAATGAAAACAAATGAAAAAAGCACAACAGAGTAACAATACAGGACACTTTTTAAATTTATGTTACAGATCACAGAGATGTAAGTCTCAGTGAGATCATGAGCAACGAGTTTCAGATTAAGACTCAAAAAGCTGCAGTTGAAGGATCGACTGAGCAGAACACAAAGCACACTGGTCCTGACATCTGGGCGAGGAGCACAGAGGCCAGATAGAGGCCAGAGAGGGCAGGTGGATGAGCTGAAAGCTGAGCTAATCATCACTGAAATGAAGCAGCTGCAGAGAGAGACATCTGGTACACACTGATTACTTGTCTTGTGGATCATTAATAATGATGCTCTTGAGATACTTGACTGAAGTGTGTCAGTGCACTATTGTAACCTAACTCTGGATAAATCCTTTAAAAAATAATGTGGTTTGAATTAGTTAATGTAAGGTCAATTCAATGAAAAAACAACAGATTTACAAGCCCATATTGTTATTAATTATTCACACAAAACACACAAAAATCTACCTTTTTCTCCACCCAAAGCATAGCATTGACATCTCTGCAAGAGCAAAACAAGAGACCTGGAAAAAGAGAATAAACTTAAATATCTTAAAGGAACAATGTGTTGCATTTAGGGGGCTCTATTGGCAGAAATGGAAAATAATATGCTTTCTTTAGTGTATAATCATCTAAAAATAAGAATTCTTGTGTGTTCGTTGCCATAGGGAGCGGGTCCTCTTCACGGAGCCGCCCGCCATGTTTCTACAGTAGCCCAGAACGGACAAACCAAATTCTGGGCCATTCGCGTTTTCACGTCGGCAACCGTATAGTTCTCCTACACGCTTGGCACACGGTCTTGACTAGAAGGTAACCCACAAGTTGGAAAATGTGCGAAAACTCGCAAGACTCGGTGCCCGACGACCTATCCTAACCTTAAATATTCAAGGTCAATGCCAAACCTCAACCTTCTTGCGAAAGTTTTGCAACTTGTGGTTTTATCTTCTAGACACAATGTTGTCACACAGCAGAAGTTTCAGTTGGTTGCAATCTGCAACCTCACCGCTAGATGTTGCCAAATCCTGCACACCGTTCCTTTAAATGAAACATCTGAAATCATACAATTGATACAAAATGTATTTGTACAGACAAACTGAATGTGTACTTTATGAATGCAACAAAAGATGATAACAATATACAGTATATAACCAGTTTGTATTGGAAGTATTGCGTGACATGAAACTTAACTTTATGTTCTTTTTTAAATAATATCATATTAGCAATATGCTTGCAAATGTTAATTGCTGTATGTAATTTCAGCTTCTGTTAATTTAAAAAGAAAAAAATGATAAAAACATTACCTTTACAGTTCAGTAACTGTGACAGCATGTATGAATGGATGTCATAAATAGAGGGTTGTGTTCCAGTTCACATTTCCCTGCCTACAGTCAGTGGGTCTTGTTGAATATCAAATTCAAATTCAAATTCAAATAAGTTTTTATTGGCATGAATGTTCAGGTTACATTATTGCCAAAGCGAAATTACATATTAATGAATAATTACATTATTACAATGTATAATAACAATAACAATGTATAATTACAATTATCACAATCACAAGAAATAATCACAAAATCATCACAATCACAAGAAATAATTGTTATAGTATTTGTATATTGTAATAGTTCCAGACTGTGGGATATTTTTGTTTTGTTTTTTTTTAAATTGAGAAAATTCAATACTGTTGTTACATAAAGTATACATGCTCTGGTTTTTCCAGTAAAAAAAAAATGTACAGCATTAAAATAATATAAAAAAGGCTATAAGAGGCTATAAGAGGGATATATTTATTTTCTTTGAAAAAATAATATTATATATATAATATTTATTTATATCTTTTATTTAATCATGATTTTTTCATTTTTTATTTAATATGTTTTATTTGTATTCTTTATTTAACCAGAGCGTGTATACTTTATGTAACAACAGTATTGCATTTTCTCAATTTAAAAACAAAACAAAAATATCCCTCCACGCTGCGCAGCCTGGATTCATCCGCCCAGTCTGAAACTAGTCCCTCCCTCTGACGCGTAGCTACGAAAGTCCGCTGGAGGAGGAGCCAGACAGCAGCTACACTGACACGTAAGAATCCTGCGTAACATTTAAGGAGGAAGTTACATATTTTCCTTTAAGTTGGATGTGGATAACAGCTCCTCGGAGTCTGACTTGATGTAGTTGACCTCCTAGTGTCCCGGACCAGAGAGGCCTGTTCAGGGACTCTTCGCACCAGACAGCAGCCGACAACAAGATGAGGTTCTCGGCGTTTATTTCTGTGCTGCGGTCGGTCGGCCCGGTGGTAATCGGTATTTCTTTAGGCTTCACGTTGAGTTTGTTGAGTGTGAACTGGACGGAAGAAGCAGCTTGTTACCGGGACGACGGTAAGGAGGCAGAGGAGGTGACTGTGAGTCAGGATGGACAGCTGAAAGGAGCCAGGAAGCCCAACTCTATCTCTCTATCCACCGGTACCGAGGGGGAGTCCGAGGAGGACTTTGAACCCAGAATAGTCCCCTATAAACAAGTCCAGCAGGGAGCCCCCAAGAAAGTCTTCAGGTAAGCTTTGTGTTTACTTTAACTGGTCTGGAACTAGACTTACATATTGATGAGGTGTACAGGTGTCACTGGTTTTCATGTGGGTATGTGTGGGTGAATAATATGGAGGATGGAACCTGCCAAAATCAAAATGAATTAATAAATAAGTTACTTGATAAATAAATAAATGTAATTAGATTAAGCAAATATAATATTATAAATAAATGTAGGTATAATTTATTGATCAAATATGACATAAATTAAATTTAAGTTTAATTTTCCTTTTTATATATTTATGTATTTATTTTTATTATTTATTTTAGCATTTATGTATTTATTTTTGCACTTATTTTTTTATTTAATATATATTTATGGAGGACAGAACCTGCCAAAATCAAAATAAATGAATAAAGAAAATTACTTGATAAATAAATAAATTTAAGCAAAAATAATATTAAATATAAATGTAGCCATTAATGTATTGATAAAATGTGGCATAAATTGATATTTCTGCTATAATTTTCTTCATTTATTTATTTATCTTTAATTACCTTTAATTCGTTTAATTTTCCCTTTTATTTATTTGTATTTATTTTTTGCATTTATTTATTTTTTATTCATTTATTTTTGCACTTATTTTTTTGTATTTGTTTTTGCATTAATTTATGTTGTATTTATTTATTTTTGCACTTATTTTTTTATTATTTATGTTTTGCATTCATTTATTTTTTGTTAATTTATTTTTGCACTTATTCATTTTTTTTATTATGTATTTATTCTTAAATGTATGGATTTATTTATGTATTTTTCCATTGGCATTTCACCCCTTATTTATTTCCCCAAACATATTTATTTCTGTATTCTTTTCTTTATACATTTCTGCCTCATTTTGCAAATGATGGGGCCGACAATAAGTGCATAAATACATAAATAAATACTTTAAAAAATAAATACAGAAATACGTGCAAAAATAAAAAAATAAATGCATGAATGAATAAAAGGGGAAATTAAACAGGAGAATTCTTTCCAATAGTTTTTACTTCAAATTGTCAGTATAGAAAATAACAGAAAGAAACATTAGAATCACTTATTTCGCATAGCGAAAACATAAACGAAAAGCAATGGCAAACATAAAAAAGACAACAGAACTGAAACAAATCCAACATAAAATAAAGTAGAAATAAACACGTTAGAATATAACAATAAATTCACTTAAAAACATTGAAGATATTCATTGTTTATCTTCCAAACGTTCTTTGGGACAATATCACTCCAATAAATTGTTATAACTAAGTGTAATTCTGCAGTATTTTTCCTCTCCCTGACGTCACTGGCCTTTAACAAGACGCACAGAAAGTCTGATTTAAAATGTGAAGTCTACAGCCCCATTTCAATCCCTGCTGCGACAGCGCTGAGGTCAACTACATTTTGTGCCATGTCTCCATGCTGAATGAGTTACATTTTCTTTGTAAACAGGCAGAGACTTCCAAGATTTCCTGGATGGAGCCCTTGTTTGAATGTTAGCCCTCACACCCACAGTGGTTGCATTGCATTGCAATTCTGAGAAAAAGACTTTTCCCTGTGGAAAAGGTCTTCTGAGGTTAAAGCATTTCAGCATCCAAGTTTCACAGGCAACCAGTGCCATGTGGTGGTGTGGTATAAAAAGTAGGGCTGCAACTAATGGTACATGTCCAAACAGGCGCTGCCTTTCCATGCTTCCCATTCATTGTCCATTGTAAGCAGCCGTGCAATGCATTCTGGTAGCGTGGCAGCGCGTTTCGAGAGGCGGGGCGTCACGTTGGCCGCTCCTCATTTGCATAAAGTTGAAGTCTAGACTACTTTATGCAAATCATGGGGCGTCCGATGCGACACGCCTCTTCTGGAAATTTTTAAACCAACCATTGTCGATCCAAAATAAAGACAGATTTAGCAACTGCAAGGCTTATTTCTTGCTTCAAATGTTTCAGAAACACATTTCGGTGAACTATTTTTGTGATATAAGAGTAGAAAATCTCCAAACGAGCCGCCATGTTGGTTCCAGTTTGAAAGCTGGGAGCAGCAGTCCATGAGGAAAAGCGTTCATCCAATCAGGTGCCTTGTGTCTAGTGGCAGCCCATCAAGCGTCCAATGCTGGAAAGCGAGGTGATCCCTCGCGATAAAAAAAAGGCCCCTGTGGACATGTACCATTACTATTATATTCATCATTGATTAATGACGATTGTTTTCTTGATTCATTGATTAATCGTTTAGTTTATAGAGTGTCAAAAAGTGGTGAAAAATGCTCATAATAACTATCCAAAATCCAAAGTGATGTGTTCAAATTAGGGCTGTATTAGCAGTATTAATAGTCCAAAACCCAAATATATTTCATTTACTAATATATATATGTCAAAGAAAAGTAGCAAATCCTTATGTTTGAGACGCTGGAACCAGCAAATGTTTGGTGAAAAGAATGATTTATTTTAGTTCAATCTGCTATTCAATTAATCCACCAACTGTTGAAGCTCTAATGTGAGGCATAATAGATGCCATGTACAGGAGAATAGAGACATAAAAAGTTAGGTTGGGTCACAGTTTCAATGATGAATCACAGTCAAGTCCTTGCATGCTTACTTTTCCAGCAAGCTTATGGTTTTTCCTGTTATTCTGTATTTCTGGATATTTACATACACCCACGATTTCCTTGAAATTTGGCTGCACAACACCACAGATCTTTATCTGGATCCAACATTTCTGCCTTTTATAAACCACCGTTTTCAGTTATTAATATTTCCATCGATTTCAGGATCAGTTAATAAATAATGGTTAAAGTTCGTTGTCAAGTGTAGTTTTAGTTAAGATGTTTATTTAACGTACATTCAGTAGCTGTTTGTTGTCTTTTTCAGGGCTAAATACATCAGCTCAGAGTTGGGGATGCGAGAGCGTCTGTTCGTCGGGGTCCTGACATCCAAAAACACCATAAACACTCTGGGCGTAGCCGTCAATCGCACCATCAGCCATCACCTGGACACGGTGATATTCTTCACCGGCATGCGCAACCGCAAAGTCCCTCACGGCATGTTTGTTGTCTCTCACGGAGACGAGAGGCTGATATGGAACATGTTTCAGAACATCAAATACATTTTAGACCATTACATCAATGAATACGACTGGTTTTACTTTGTCCAAGACGACGCCTACACGGAAGCTGACAGGATCAAGACCCTGGTGGATCACCTGAGCATGGATCGAGAGCTTTACATGGGCAGTCCTGAGGAGTTCATAGGTGGACAAATGGAGGGGAAGTACTGCTACGGAGGGTTCGGGTACGTCCTGTCGCGGACTTTGCTCCTGAGACTCCAGCCCTACCTGGAAAACTGTAGGAATGACATCCTCAGCGCGAGGCCTGATGAGTGGCTCGGAAGATGCATCATCGATTACACAAACACAAACTGCGTCAGTGAATATGAGGTAGGTTGAGTGTTTTCTTAACCGGGCACATCATCATACTGCCTTTAGTCAACACCGTACATCTCTTCTCAATATATATATATAATGTTTTTAATCTATAAAACTGAGTATCGGCTTCTTAATGTTTGATGTTTAAAGTGATAGTTTGGGTGTTTTGAAGTGGGGTTGTATGAGGTACTTATCCACAGTCAGTGTATTACCAACAGTAGATGACGGTCAGAACGCCCCCAGTTTGGAGAAGCAGACAGGAGTACCAGCATGGGAGCAAAGCAAATACTGCTGTGGGCGGGCCGGCAGCAAAACGTATTTTAGCCACCTAAAAAAATCATTATCTGTTTAAGTGTACACTATATTTAAAATATTTTCACCTCTTTACCTTGCCATCAGACAGCTCTTTCCGACGGGGAACTGAAGCTGTTTTATCCATCTATGCTCTCACCAAAGCCGCCAGACTCCATTGAAAAAACCTGTAATTTTATCCTGTTGAACACAGTTCAAGGTTGCTGGTCTACCGCTGCCTCGATCGGTTAGTTTGTTTGTGCTATTGGTGAATCCGAACTAACCAAAGTCACACTATAACACAAACAAACTAACCGATCGAGGCAGCGGTAGACCAGCAACCCCCGCGTTCTGCATTGTAAAATTACAGTTTTTTTTCAATGGCGTGTGGTTGCTTTGGCGAGAGCATTGATAACGGCTTCAGTTCCCCATCGGAAACAGTGACTGTATACAGTAGCTGTCTGACGGCAAGGTAAACCGGTGAAAATATTCTGAATGAAGTGTACACTTAAACTGATATTGATTCTTTTTTTAGGTAAGCCTTAATTTTAAGCGTTAAAATACATTTTGCTGCCGGTCCCGTCCACAGCAGTACATTGCTTTGCTTCAATGCGGTAACTCAAATCTGTTTCTCCAAACTGCTGACCGTTATCTACTGTAGATAACACACTAACTATGGATAAATTCCTCATACAACCCCCTTTAAAACACCCGAACTATCCCTTTTAAAGGGACGAGAATGAGGCAGTTTATAGTTAAAATGAATGACGAGCAACAGAGATAAAAAATTACTCAGACTGTCACTCAGAACCGTTTGTGAGACAGGTTACAGGTTCTCCTTTTCGACAGAAAAACAAAACTGCCACAGCAGAAATCATGCTATGCCTCTGGGACAACACTTAAAACTGACAGACAGCTATATAAAAGTGTAATCACCATTCTAGCAACAGAGGTGGTATTTATATTACAGAGTAGATTGCTAATACCCTTTAGCCTTTCCTCCACAGCTCCAGCAGCAGCAGCAGCACGGAATAGGTAAACAGGGAAGCAGAGCGCAGCTGAGTTCAGCCTTGCTTAGGTTCAATGGTGTGAAAATCCCCTGTGGGTCAACATGCCCTGCTCCTGTAATGTCATTAGCATTTAAGGTCAAACAAGCTCTGTGGAGACCTGATCTGTCCCAGTGCCCTTTCAGCCGATTGTTTGTTGTATTCAGCACAGTGTGCTTCATCCATGCCAAAGTTGGTGGTCTTTGTCCTTACTATTTATACAATATACATGCAGGCCAGTATTTTGTAGTTATTCCACTATCTTTTGCTTCCATTTTCTCCTCCTCGGCCGAGACACAGTGCAGGAAACCATCTTGTCACACAGTTGAGAGTGAGTTGCATGGCTAACTAAAGTGCCCTGAGCCAGCAGAGCTCCAGCAGAGCCCCCTAAACGAGGGAGGGAAGCAGGGGGAAAGTTAAAAGGCTCGGTGTGGGTGAAGAAAACAGCTTGAACACCGAGCCAGACATCAATTTTTTTCTGTTACAAGAGAACATTGATGACAATTAGGCACGGATAATGCTTCACTAAGTGCACCACTACAGGCTGTTGGCAAACATTCACAACAGAGTGGCCTCGCTGCTCAGTTAAGCAGTGTCTCCATTCTTTGTTCTTTTAATAGCTTGATCAGATTGGATTCACTTTTTTTTTAATCACTCAAGCTCCTTAGGTGACTACTCTGTTTTCAGCTTAAGTGACTGTGTCTTTAAGTGGGATTCGGGTGCCAGTGAGTCACGTCATTTGTGTTGAACCTTTAAATTCTTGCTTTTTAACCTGATACTTTATTATATAAAAAGTGGTGACATTAATTAAGACAAAGCATCTCTTAAACCTCATATTCCCAGAACAAATTTAATTCCTGAAATGATCAAAACTCTTACAGTAGAAACAATAGTATTCAGTTCTCACACAATGAATCTCTCTCTCTCCTTCATTATGCAATTATGGTTGAAACTACGGCTGCAACTACAGTAATGATTATTTTCTTGAATAATTTATTAGTTGTTTGCTTAAAATAAATAAATAAAATGTCATAAAATGGTGAAAAATGCCCGAGATGACGTCCTCAGATGCCTTGTTTTGCCCACAACTCAAAGATATTCAGTTTACAGAGAAAAGAAACAGAAAATATTCACATTTAAGAAACTGGAATCAGACAATTTTGACTGTTTTTCTCTTATGTTTTACTCAAACCAATCAATCAATCATCAAAATAGTTGGTGATTAATTTAATAGTTGACAGCTATTGGATTAACTGTTGCAGCTCTAGTTGCAACCAGCCCGTTTGCAGTGAACTTGAGCCAACAAGATGATATCTAGATGGCGTGCAATGTCTGTTTTAATAGAAGTAGCACAGCATAACAACTACGCTTGGAAAAACATTAAGCATGTTTCATGTCATTCTGGATTTGAGATGCCTCATGAAAAGACGTCTTTGTTTCTTCTCAGGGTCTTCAGTACCACCATTATGAGTTGGGGAAAAACTCTGATCCGAATAAAGAACAAAGTGAACAGTTCAAGAGAGCCCTGACTGTCCATCCAGTGTCCGACCCCGAACAGATGTACAGGCTGCACAGATACTTCACTGAGATTGAACTCCAGAAGACTTACGATGAGATTGCTAAGCTGCAGGTAAGCTGCTTTTCAAGTGTCACAAATCACCCATGGTTCAGGCAAAAATAAAAACCTGGCCGGTCAGCAACTGTCTAGATCTGAACAGGGCTAATTTCCTCAGCGAAAACTGACTGTCAACGACCGTTTTTTCCATGACTAAGACGAGACGATGATGAGACGGCACCGACGTCATTAAACACTAACGATGAAAATATCAAATATGCAATATCATTGACGAAAAAGACAAGACTAAAATGTAGTTTAAAAACATAAAAACATTACCAAAATCTCTCTTTATTTTTGTCACTTTCCACCTTCTCTTCCCCTCTCTCTGTCTCAAACACAACCTGTCTCTGTCCTTGCTGTCTCAGTCCTCAGTCCTGACAATTGTGCTACTATAATGCATAAAGTTGGCGGTTTGTGGGTCGGATTTGGGTGGTTGAGTAATGCATGTTTTTACATGTTGGATGGGTGGATTGGCTCTCATAACAGACCGGTGGGTGCGACTGAACCGTGCATCATTAATGAGCTCAGTCAGGACGACTCAAACGAACTGCAATTAGATTAAATAAAAAAAATGGTTGACATAATTAAGAGAGAAAACATTTTGATTAAAATCAAATGATGTTTGGAGTTGTTGTCGACTAAAACTATGAAGGATAAAAATGACTAAAGTTGACTAAAATTAATAAGCATTTTTGTTTTAAGACTAAGACTAAATCTAAAATAGATGCCAAAATCAACACTAGATCTGAACACTTCTTCTGTCTCCACAGGCAGAAATAAAGAATGTGAGTGTGGTCGCCTTTGAGGGCAACCGAAGCGCCCAGTGGCCCGTGGGGATCAATCCGCCTTTTGAACCAAATTCTCGGTTTGAAGTTCTGAAGTGGGAATACTTTACAGAGGAGGAGATTTATTCATGCATTGATGGCTCTCCAAAGTGTGAGCTGCAGGGTATTGACCGCATGGACGTGGCTGATGTCATTGAAACCGCCATGGTAGAGCTGAACAAGAAGTACAAGCCTGTCTTGCACTTGAAGAAGCAGCAGCTGATTAACGGGTACCGGCGCTTCGACCCCATCAGGGGCATGGAGTACACCTTGGACCTCCAGCTGGAGGTGGTGAACCAGAAAGGTCACAGCCGTTCCATCACTAAGCGAGTTCATCTGGTGCGACCTTTGAGCCGGATTGAGATCATCCCCATGCCCTATGTCACCGAAGCGACAAGGATTCACATCATTATCCCTCTTACTCTGCAGGATCGGAGCTATGTTGACCATTTCCTGGAAGTCTTTGCCTCGAATGCTTTTGAGACCAGTGAAAACGCCATCCTGACATTCTTGTTTATTTATGACCCAGTGGAGGCACAGCAAGTCAACCAGAATGATATATTTGCCAGTGTGAAGACACAGATAACCACTTATGAACGCAAATACCCCTCTGTAAAAATCCCATGGATTAGCGTCAAGACTGAAATGCCATCCCAGATCAAATTCATGGACATCATCTCGAAGAAGCACCCAGTTGACTCACTGTTCTTCTTGGCTAACATCAACACAAATGTTAATTCGGAATTTCTGAACCGCTGCCGCATGAACTCCATAAACAACTGGCAGGTCTTCTTCCCCATCCATTTCCAGGACTTCAACCCCGATGTGGCCTACCACAACCAGCAGCGTCCGGCCACAGCCGATCTGATCAAGGACGCGGGCCACTTTGACCGCAGGTCATTTGAAGAAGCGTGTTTTTACAACTCCGACTACATGGCGACACGAACGCGAATGGTGGCAGACGTCCAAGAGAACGAAGACATCCTAGAGACCTTGGACATCTTCGACATGTTCTTAAAGTATTCAGGTCTGCACGTGTTCAGGGCAGTGGAGCCGGCGTTGCACCAGCAGTACAGCTACCAAGCCTGCAACCCGCGGCTAAGTGAAGACATCTATCATAGGTGTGTTCAGAGCAACATGGAAGGTCTCGGTTCTCGCTCACAGCTCGCCATGCTGCTGTTTGAGCAAGAACAAGGAAACAGCACTTGAAAACACCATTGAACTTCTGTACGTCTTCAAATGGACTTTGTTGTAATAGAGTGCTGAAGGAATGAGTCCTAAAACCCGGAAATTAGTTAGCATTTATGCACTTCAATGGGTTTTTTTGAATGAGTTTTTAGTTGGATACCGGAAATAAGGTCTGTGGTTAACACAAGCTTGAGATTTTAACATTTTTTGTTCTACGACACATTTCTTTTGGATTTTGGAAAAATCCCATTGGCTTTTTGTTGAGGAAACCAGTGCGATGCTAACTTCCTGGTTGGCCTACAAAAATGCGTCATCCCCGCAGCACTCTTATAGCCTTGATGCAAGCTAGAATTTGGGACAACCCGTGTCTGGAGGCTGATATGTGACCCTGAGTGACATTCTCCATCTTTCAGTGTGCATCAAGGATTATTTGGTTTGTTAGCCTTTTTTAGTTTGGTCCAATGAATGCAGTACATTCCTAATGAAACCTTTCCTTCAATGTTTACAATACTTGTCCATACAGATGAGTTGCTAGAACCAAATGTTTTTGCTGACGATTCTGAGAGCTGTGTTAAGTTGATTTTTGACCGCTGGGTGGCAGAAACTCACAGCAACAGAGCCTTGACGTAGAGCTGTTTATGTTAAAGGTGTCCACTGCACATCCATTGGACACAGGTCGTCTTTTTCTTCTAGTATTCCACCCGATTTGACTGTTATCAGGCCGTTACATAGGCGTTATTAGTCGCTATAAGCACCATAGATGGGGCCTACTACACCTACTATGTTGTAATAGTCAAAGTGAAAGCAACATGGTCTAACATGTTAAACTGAATAAATCGTTTTGAACACAAACAAAAAGGCTTCTTTAGGTTTAGGCAATAAAACTACAACTTTAGGTTTAGGCAACAAAACTACAACTACTTTAGGTTTAGGCAACAAAACTACAACTTCTTTAGGTTTAGGCAACAAAACTACAACTTCTATAGGTTTAGGCAACAAATCTACAACTTCTATAGGTTTGGGCAATAATACTACAACTTCTATAGGTTTAGGCAACAAAACTACAACTTCTTTAGGTTTAGGCAACAAAACTACAACTTTAGGTTTAGGCAAAAAAACTACAACTACTTTAGGTTTAGGCAACAAAACTACAACTACTTTAGGTTTAGGCAATAAAACTACAACTTTAGGTTTAGGCAAAAAAACTACAACTACTTTAGGTTTAGGCAACCAAACTACAACTTCTTTAGGTTTAGGCAACAAAACTACAACTTCTTTAGGTTTAGGCAACAAAACTACAACTTCTTTAGATTAAGGCAAAATACTACATCATCTTTAGGTTTAGGCAATAAAACTACAACTTCTCTAGTTTTAGGCAACAAAACTTCTTTAGGTTTAGGTAAAAAAAAAAACCAACAACTTAGTTAACACACACACACGGGATGAGAACTTCGGTCTCCAGGGTATAGATTGGGAATAGAGAACCTACTAGTGGGTGTAGTAGGCCCCTATTGACCCACATCTATGGGGCTTATAGTCACCGATAACGCCTATTTAATAGCCTGACAACAGTCTAATCGGCTGAATTTTCACTGGGATCAGAAGTTCTAGCAGCAATGCTTTCACATTTCTAGAATGTTGTTTAATGTTGATATCAAAGATATTGTTAAATGGAGCTTTAATATAATATATAGCTCTAATGTACATTAGTATATTGCACCACAGGTTGTGTGCCCCTTCACATTGAAACATTGAGCTTTTGATATACTTATTTGAGTATTTGCAAAAGCGCTTCTTTTGTATACGTGCCTTGACACTGACTTTTCATATGCTAACTGTTTTGAAATTATGTCTGTTACACAGTTTTGCAGTTCATCGCTTCAGGTGACGCACAGCTGCTGTTTTTCATTATGCAGCATGAATAACAGTTCTGAATGGGTGGGAGATATTATCTTTCACTGTGGATAAAGCCTGTTACATCGCTGGGAGAAGTGAATGGGTAATCGGTCAACCTTAACTTTTTTTAAAGGTGACTTGGAAATATCATGATCACAACCATCTACAGGTTGTATACGTGCCTCAAAGCAGGGAAAGAGTTGGTAGAAAGTATCTTCCTCAGAGGTCATAGATGAAGACTGGTGTGTATTTGAGTTAAAGTTTTCTCTATGAAACCTTTTGATGTTGAAAGAAAATCTACATGCAGGAGGCGAAGGAGAATTATGAATAATGGGGGGAAAAAAAATCACCTTGGTAAATGTCTAAAGTGATTACCCAGGTGAGTCCTCATTGAAATGGTACTTTAAAACAGGATTCAATTAGTTTAGAGATGATTGAAATTAAAGGAACAACGTGTAGGGGGATCTATTGGCAGAAATGGAATATAATAAGTATATTTCTTTGGTGTATAATCACCTAAAAGTACGAATCGTTGTCACGTTTATGTTGTACATGCTCGGTACACGTTTCAGCTGGTTGCAATCTGCAACCTCACCACTAGGTGCCGCCACATCCTACACACTGTTCCTTTAAGAATGTATAAAACATGTTTTTTTACACGTCATCAAGTATAGCAGACAGTTTTTATACTCTAAACAAAGGTGTTTAAATGTTCCAAAGTATTTTGGACTGTGTTGTTAAAGATTTTGTAAGTTATTGAATGATGTCTTTGTCCTCCATTTCCTGAGCTCAGTTTTAGAAATGGCTGCTTTCTCCCAGTCGCAGTGCAGTCCAATGGGAGGCCTTTTCTACGTTATTGAGTGATGGTTTGTGGAGGTGGCTGTATTGGACACCAGAGAGTTATTGGTATATTATAATGTGCAATATTACAGATAACACAACTGGCTAGATGTCTGATGGAGGACTTTTAATTTAATTTCAAAGACATTTGTTCACAATACTGTTCATGACATACAGTACATAATTAAGACTTTCTGTTCAATGTTAAGTAAATACACTGTAATTTCTTTAAGACCTTTAATGTATTTTACTGACACTAGACACTTTTCATCATCAGATTTACTTTGAAATACATTAAATTAAGTCATTTTTATTTAACTTTAATTGGATTTAAAGTATTTGTTGGAGACACTACATCCACACAGTGTTTGCTGTATTTTCTACCATGTGAACAAAGATTTTTATAACGCATCTCTTTCTTGACGAGAGCAGAAGGGTACGACACTAATAATGTGCACAATTGGAAACTGAATCTTCCAAAAAACCACTGTGAAAGATGGAGGGCTTAGATTACATTTTGAAGTTACTGTGGTGATCTGCGTCGTCTCTGCCTCCCGTAGACGTGAGGAGCTTAATATTAAGCGTGCGTGGCAGATTAATCACGCCGTGTTGTTAACACAGCCGCCATCGCTGAGCGAAGTCTCTATGTATTTTGTTCATAACTTATTTATCTGTCGTTTCTCTATGAATTATGCAGATTCTGAATACTTCCGCACTAACAGAGACTTTCATGACATTCTCTGTACATGTATAAATATTTTATAGATTCTATTTTTAAGTCTTTTTTAGCTTTATGTACACAGCAATTGATACTTTTATTATTTTTGATGACACAATTAAGCATTATACTGTATCTTACTTTGTATTTTGTGCATTGAAAATTATATCATTTGACCATGAAGACAATTTAAAATGTGTTTTTCACTCTCACTTTCGATCAAATAATTCATTTTAAAAAGCAGGCAAATACATATGCTTGTTTTAAATTTCCATTGATGTTTGGTTTACGTTATTTTATGCATATGGGTACTAGTATAACCAAAGTTTTAATTATTGCTCATCACGTTAAATTGTGTGCTGTAATTCCCAATGAACTGTGAATTATTGTAATTTTTAAATAAAGAGTATTTGAATATAAACCTCTTTGTTATCTTTTTAAGATAAGAAATTTTTATTTTTTTTTTATTGCAGCTACAAAATCCAGTTTGTCCTTTAGGTGTCAGCAGAAGAGCGTGTTTACCGTCTGCAGCTCAGGTCCTATAGAGCAGAACGGGCTGCCAGATGCAGCATTACTGAACAACATTTAGAAATCATATTTCTAACACAAACTGCTATCTCATTCGTGTTCCCAGCGCGTGCTCGGTAGCACTGCAGTTAACATTCCTGCCCATGTCAGACCCGAGGTATTCCTGATGTCTGGGTTGGGTAAAAACAGGGAAAATGTTGCAGCCTTAATTACAGCTTTAGTTATTTCAAGGGTCCATATGCACTACCCTGAGGCATGCTGTAAAACCACATAACTACAGAGCAGCTGGGACTTAATTGTAAGTCATTATTTTGTACTTCGTTTTACGTTCGATCCCAGGACTTTCTCCTCCCACACAGGGACACAGTTGTTTCAAGTCCTCTAGAAACGAGCTGGAAGTTTTTTTTTTTAGTTTTCACGACAATTTGGGTTCATCTGAGGGTGTTTTAAAAACACAAATGGCTCGACATTAAGAATTATGGTCATGGCAGAGAGAGGGACCTTCACTACTCCTTCTCTAGTCTTTAATAATGGCCTATTACTAATACTAACATGTCTCTTTCCAGCTCACTTACCTTAATTACAACCAATACTATTTTACTCTTACATAACATTACACTTAACTTAATTTTATTTCCTTTTTTTAAAGCTAAATCTATTATTTAATTCATTAATTTATTTTTTCTCTCTTATTATTTTAGTTATCTACTTTTTTAAATCATTATTTTATTTTATTTATTATTATTATTATCAATATTCTTTCCTTTTTTTTCTCTCTTCCGTGTGACCAAGAACAACGTAGGGTGGGTGGGTCCTCTTTATATGTTTTTATTTCATGTCACGGGCACTCAGTTATGTTCTACATTTGATATGATGACCTTTGCCATGTCTGCAAAAAAGAATAAGAAAAAAGATTTGGACAAGAAGAATGGTCAATAAGTCTCTTCACTTATCCTAACTAGATAATGACATTTCTTCAATGGCCCTCTGAATTTGTCCCATATTGTCTCCCCAAAAACCTACCTTTCAGTAGAGGACAGGCTTTAAAATGGATGGCAAAGTTGAAATACATTTTGACTGTTGAGAAGAAAAAACAAGACAGTTACAAAGTGAATTGGGCTCTTGATTTAGGAGGCACTGGTTTTACCAATCTAAACTTTAATAGTTATCGTATTTACCATATTTAACATTTATAAAATGTGTTCTAACAGAGGAAATAATCACAATATCACACATCTGTACAAAATGTAAGCGTTCCTTGTTGCTGCAGTGATGGTCCATTTCCTTGTCTTGTCAGATATAGGATGGATTCCTTCTCAGGAATTCCTGACAGCTGCTCGTGTCACCCTGCACTCGTATTTTTTTCTCCTCTCAGATGACCTCTCAGACCTCAGCTAAGAAAAATAAGCGGCTGAATAACAGCAAAACTTAACATCGGTGGCAGGTCGGATTAATTTTTACGGATAATGTAATAAGCACATAGAAGCACGTGACTGAATGTCATGGAGCTATAAAAAGGTCGGCCCTAAAGAGCTGTGCAAGATGGGAGCTCAGAGTGGAGCCTTGAGGAATCCCAGGAATGTGAGCTACATGTTATCAAGCAGGGAAGTTGTCCCATCTGCTACAGTACAGACCTGCCGCCCACCGCTCAGCCCCGTGGCTCCTCAACACAGACGGCACACTGATGTAAAATCAACTTATCTATCTTTTTTAAATGCTTTTGTATACAGAATTAACCAGGTTGTGTTTTACTGTGCACAGCATCTGGAGGACAGAAACCTTTCAAACACAACTCTACAGTGATAATGCAGCCCGGTATTCATCTCAACACACCAGCCCCTGTGTGACTTGTCTGAGGATAGCTACAATTATTGATGACAGAGGAGAAGATTGTTATGCATAGCCTGTACAGGATGCCATCAGAGACTGTGATTGGGAACCTTTTGAAAATGTCAAAGTGACACATGATTATGAATATTAAACAGCCATGTATAGCACATGATTACTTGACAGGAGGAGGGGACCTGACAGATGGAGGACTGTGGGATCTCATTGCGAGTTAAAGTGATGAATGGCGATATCGCGGCAGCAGAATGCACCGATTAAAAATTAACAAGAAAATTATGTCGGCATTTGTAAACATTATATCCCGTAATGTGGCGTATTTCACACATTTACCAGATAAATGTTATGAATTACAAACAGAAGGGATTGTTAAAGCCTTGTCAAAACTTAAGGGGCTTTAAAGGGACAATGTGTAGGATTTAGTGGCATCTAGTGGTGTGGTTGCAGATTGCAACCAACCTTTCCAAGACTGCGGTAACGAGAGCCACCGAGTGCACTGAATTCAGCGAACGCAGTGAAGTGCCGCGTGCCGCAATAATTATATTTTTCTGCGGCCGGGAGGTGTATTCATGTATTTCAGGCAGTAGATTTTTTTTGTAACATAGGTCAACATGTCACAGGATCTGTTTACTGATTGGCTGTGGGTATTCTCTGGCCGCCCTTCGCCGCTAAACATTTTTTCCCAACTTTAGTTTAGCCACATTTTGCTGCAGAATCAAACGTCCGTAGCTTGCTGATCTTGGGAGCGGCCACCGCAGCTTTTCATAGACGTTGCATTGCAGCTTGCTGCACTTCGCCGCGGCTCTGCTGTGAATTTGGTGTAAATCACACTACTTTAGGAGCTCCTAAGTCAGATGGTGGCTGGCGGTAGCATAGTTTTGCACGGTTTCACAAGCGTGTCGGAAAACTACGGTTGCCTTCAGGTAACTTAAAAACGTGAAAGTCTCTCTCTAGAGCCAGTGTTGGTTTATCCGTTCTGGGCTACAGTAGTGGAGCAACATGGCGGACTCCATGAAGAGGACCTTCTCCCTATGTACTGTAGATAAGAAGGGCTCATTCTAAGCTAACTAAAACACGAGTCTTAGTTTCAGGTGATTATACACTAAAGAAAATATTAAATTATACTCCATTTCTGCTTATAGATCCCCTTAAATGCTACACACTGTTCCTTTAAGCTGGCTTGATTTTGTGCAGGTTAGAGTTACACTTTAAAATTTTGTCCCACAAAATTTGTTCACAATTAGCAACAAAACAGGAGGTAATGTCACAGTTTTGAAGCCCAAACTGCTGCATGATAGCTAATAAGTTGCTTGCATGCTATGAGAGAAACATGATGAACATCTCCACCAAGATAACCACAACTATCTTGTGATTTAGCACATGCAGTCCCGTGTTACAAGTGAATGTGAATCACTTTCTTGTAGCCCAGCATTGCCAAATATATGAATGGACGATGGGGCAACATCAGAATTTATGACGCACTAACAGCCTAGAGCAAAGTATCTAATATCTTGTGGTTGAGAGTTGATTAAAAAACGACCGCATCTCTGTCATTGCATCATTTCTGAAAGCACATTTCTGAATGTTTCCTCAATGAAGACGAACACTAAACAAATATTTGCAAAAGATGATGCAACTGTGGCTTTACTGTATGTAACATTAGATTGAAGAAAAGAGGAAACTATATTATGAGGCCCAATGAACTTTTGACAACTACTGACACAAAGAATGATGTCAAGTCATACCAAATTGTCTAAGTTTGTCTAGTTAGTTTGAGCAAATCCTGGAGTTATTAAGATCATCTAAAGATGTTTTTATGTGGCCATTATTGTACTAAAACTATTTGCAAATGTGTGTGGAGAGTTGTGTAACGGTATCTAAATCTGTGTGTATATAACAAGATTTGTAAATATGTAAAATAATCTCTAAATGTGTACTGAGATTTGGGAATGTGTAAAGGAATCTGCAAATGTGCATTAAAAATCTGTGTAAGTATTCAGATTTGCAAATGTATTGAGATCTGTAAATGTGAAGACAAATCTGTAAATGCGTACATAAATCTGTAAAAGTGTGGACAAGTTTGTAAATGCGAAGCCATAGGTATATATTATTGGCCGAAAAGACAAAGTATTTTGCTCCAAGAGCTGGAAATACAGACAAAATCATCAGTTACAACTCAGCAGACCTCTCAATAGGCCGTCTTTTTACACATGACTTTTGCTACACTTCTGCCACGCCAGAGATCTGAGAACCTCCAGTGTGAAGATTTGTCTGTACACTCTGTCTGCACTGTGCGTCAGTAGCAATACAGCCTACATGCCAACAGTCAGTTTCAGCCAATAATATCTATTTACGCATTTACAGATTTGTCTACACATTTACAGATTTATGTACGCTTTAACGGATTTGTCTACACATTTACAAATCTCTATACATTTTTTTTTTTTTTTACACATTTACAAATCTGATCACACGGATTCTGAATACACATTTGCAGATTCCTGTTCACATTTACAAATCTCTGTACGCATTTAGAGATTCTTTTTACACATTTACAAATCTAATTACGCACACACGGGTTGAGATACTCTCCACACACATTTGCAAACAGTTCTGCTACAATAATGGCCCCGCACGTTTTCCACTGCAGGAACACCCATCGTCATGGGTTCTATTTTTGTTTCCACCACTCACTTTTTAGATGAGTTACTGGAGCGAGAGGTTTTACTACTGTATCTATATTGAGCAGGACAACCAAATTTTAAAAAAAGAACAACACTGGGAAAACGATTGTTAGGTTAACAAAGACGTCTGGGTGAGAGACCCATTAAAAAGACAAAAAGATGTCTCAGCATCTGACGATGACATGCGGCCCAACGGTGCAGGGAATAAAGTAAAAAGATCAAACAACTGAAAGCTGCAAAGTAGTTCAAAGAGCTGGAGCCCATTTTTGACCACCGACAGCAGCAGTGCCCTGGAGCTAGCATAACTGTGCAAGAAAATCAATATCTGCACTACTTTTTCCATTGTTGTCTGTCCCACTTATATGACATAGTGGTATTGTTAGTACCACTGTTGCTTTTTTAACAGCAGAAAATCCAAAACGTCTCAATTTATAAAGAGTAATACAAAGAGGAGCCTGGAACTAAAGCTTCACAAGCTCTTAAAGGTACAGTGTGTAGAATTTGGCGCCATCTAGTGGTGTAGTTGCAGATTGCAAGACTAAGGTAACTTCAGCTGCCGGATGCGAAACCCTGGTAACGGCATTCGCCTCGCTCAGAGGCCACCCTTACTGTAATGACACAACTTTAGAAGTCAGACAGCGGCTGGCAGTACCACGGTTTTGCACTCTGCAGCTCACGTTACCGCAGTTTCACAAGCGTGTCGGAGAACTACGGTGGCCTTCAGGTAACGTAAAAATGTGAAAGGCTCTCTCTGGAGGCAGCGTTGGGTTAGTCCGTTCCAAAGAACCTATATCCCCAAGAAGAAAGTCAGTTGTTCGTTTCATTAGCAAAGCTATGCTTCTGCCATTTTGGACTGAAAGGACTACCGGACGTCAGTAAAACGTCCGCCTTCAAAGTGCAGAATGAAAGTGAAACCAAATTATTTCTATTCTATTGTAATATTCTACCGAAATGGCTTGTGTTGAAAAATTAAATATTATAAATATAATAAGCATTTTCAGTCCAAAATGGCGGCTGTTGTATAAAAAACACTGGAGTTCCGTCTCTCTGCCTCTATACTCTTTGTTCGTTCTGGGCTACTGTAGAAACATGGCGGAGCAACATGGAGGACTCCGTGAAGAGGACCCGTTCCCTAGGTAGATATGAAGGGCTCACTCTAAGCTAACGAAAACACGATTCTTAGTTTCAGGTAATTAGTACACTAGTACACTAAAAGAAAAACATATTTATGAATATTATATTCCATTTCTGCTAAAAGAGCCCTCGAAATATTACACACTGAACCTTTAAAAAAAATCTGATTATGGGAAGCCAGAGGTTACAGGTTGTGAAAGTTCCTGCAGTGCACAAGGGCAAGTGAGTAAGCCGACTTTCCATGATAAAAAACGAACATGATTATGAATGAATCGATGCAAAAGTCTCCATTTTTAACTTGTGCTATTTAAATCTGTTGTGTCTTTGTCCTGTCCATTGAGGATGAAGTTACCCAGTAAGAATATTTCAGTCTCCAGAGCAATTTTTAAATTAAACTCTGAGCTGTCCTAACTCTACATTTATTAGATATAAACCTTACTACTGCAATAAAACAGCCGTGCTTTTCTTGCTAACTATTC
>CAKAOI010050937.1:0-23152 GCA_916701655.1 Sebastiscus albofasciatus
AGAATTACATAGACATATGTAGTATGTACAATATGAGTTGTTGTTTTTTTAATAACAGACTGGCTTTCCTTTTAACCCATAAAGGAGTCTTTCCACAGCCTGAGCAACATGAGTCTAATGAGAGTAACTAAAAGACTAAATAACATAGGAGAGCATTTCCACTTGAATAACGCCACAGAGTAACATTCAACTGGCCCTGGTTACTGGACAAAGGGCAGTGCCGTCGTGTGGAAATAATGAAAATGAGCTGAAATACCAGAAACACATTTTCCGAGTGTGATCCAGTTTTTGAACTAGGTTGAGCTGAGTGTGGCAACAGATGCTTGAGGAAGGGATTTTCCATGAGACAAAAGACAGTGTGAAGACGGAGACAGAGACAGATAGTAGAGATGCTACGGGTGAGATACGTACTGATGTAGAAGGTGCTGGGGGCGTGGGTTCCATCGAATTCAAGCTCCAGCAGGTTGCTGGTCTTGGGGTCGTGTCTTAACCACAGGGCCACGCCCAGAATCACACCTCCTGCAAGCTGCAACAGACAACACAACACATCCTTCAGTTCAATACATCGCACTACATTGTGCCACTTACATTTTTTTCATCAGTTTTTTCTGTTTTTCTCTCATTTCCCGTTACTGCAAAGACAGCCTTCGCCTTAATGACAAAAACTTTCATTGAAGGAAAAGATTGACATTTTAGGAAAGGTTCATTCACTTTCTTGCTGAAAGTTAGATGAGATTGATACTTGATGCCACTCTCTTGTCTGCATGCTAAACATGAAGCTACCGTCAGCAGCTGGCTAACTCAGCACTTTACACTACATGTCAGCATTCACACATTCACACATTCACACATACAAGGCAGCCTTCGGGAGCAATTTGGGGTTAAGAATCTTGCTAAAGGACACATCGACATGTGACCGAAGGAGCCGGGGATCGAACTGACGACCATCTGATTGGTGGATGACCTGCTCTACCTCTGAGCCACAGCCACCCTTCTTTTATTTTATTTTTTTATTTTACAAAAGCTTGGATCAAGGGCTGACTTTCAATAGATCGCAGCGAGGTAGCTGCTCTGCTACGTACAAAACCCTGACCCAGAATCAGGTCGTCTGTGAGTGATTTAGCACCATCATCCGGCCGCACCCCAGCCCTGTCACGAATGGCTCTACTCACCGACCAAAGCCGGATATCCGGGGACAACCGAAGATCGCTATGGTATCATTACATCTAGATGGGATTCTGACTTAGAGGCATTCTGTCATAATCCCACAGATGGTAGCTTCACACCATTGGCTCCTCAGCCAAGCACATACACCAAATGTCTGAACCTGTGATTCCTCTCGTACTGAGCAGGATTACTATTCAGTAATGTAAAACAAACCTGTCTCACGACGGTCTAAAGGTTGGAAACAGCTAGCCAGTATCTGCAAAAAGGAAACAAAATCTACCTACCTAAATTGTCAAACTATTCCTTTAAGTTATATAAGTGTTATATAGTAATGATATTTTGAGTGTATATTTGAGGCAAGTAGCTAACATCTGTTGTGACTCAGAGATCCAGACTAACTTTTCCACTGCTAGCATTGGTGCTACCAACTTTCTCAGTGTGTCGCACCAGCACATGATTTGGTCGCACCCTTATTTTCCTTCTTCTCTGGCTCAGTCGGTCCCTCCCCGCCTGCACTTTCATCATCAGTGGCGTCTGAGTCAAAATCTCTTGTTGTCTCTCCCCATTCTGTCCCGAATACCATCTTTTGGGCTCCGGAGCTTTGGTAGTTATCAACAGCAAATATTCAAAACTTCGGCCAGGGTTGGGGTTGGTATCAGCCTGCAGCGCTTTCTCAGCGCTCCTCCTCCACAGAGAGATCACCGCTATCTGCGCTCAGCGTCTCTTCTCCTCATACATCTGTGTACGTGACGTACCTCAAAATCACGCTTGCGAGCCGTCTCCCCCTTAACGGCTGCGTTTTGAGGCTGATGTCTTCGCACATGCAGCCCCCAGGGCTTCAGCTCAGCCCTTTCGACCCGAGCATGTTGTGTGTGTGTGTGTGTATGTGTGTGTGTGTGTGTGTGTGTGTGTATGTGGATTTGAAGTTACTGTCTGTGCCGCTGTGTTTGCAACGTAAAACCATCATGCAAGGCATGTGAGTAAATTTGACCAGCAAATAATCAGATATAGCTTATGAGACTGATCGATCGGTGCATCTCTAATTCATGCACTTGCACTTCCATGTAAAATTTTAACTCGCATACTCACAAAATGGTCACATATGCGACCATTTTGGTTGCAGTCTGGAGCCCCGGCGAGACCCTTTGTTCAATTTGTTTTCATACTTCCTCTTCTGACCCAGGAAATTCCTGGGGGAAGCCCTGCAAGTTCTGCAATGTGTGACTTTGTTAGTGAAATGTATTGTTCTTCAGGGTGGTTTACATTGAACAAGCCTTCCTGAGCCCTTTTGTTTGGCCCCTGGACAAATAAATCCTAAATATAACCACAGTTAGCATATACCTCAGCAGGCACACAGGAACAAGCATCACCCACACACGGCTGCAAAAGTAAAATAAACCACAGACGGACGCAGCAGACTGCAGGATATCTTATAAATCTCATACTTCCAACACATTCAAAAAAGAGAATATCTAAATTAAACTAGCAAACACTAGTTGCTGTGAACCAAAACAGGCTCAGCCTCCCCCCCGACTCCCTCCCCATCATCATCCTCCTCCTCCTCCTCCTCCTCCTCCTCCTCCTCCTCCTCCTCCTCCTCTCTTAGTGAGGTCCATTCCAGAGCTAAGGTCAGCTGCTGCCCAGCAACCAGATCAACACCATAACTGGCAAGAGTGAAGACATTTAACACACACACACACACACAGAGACACACACACAGAGACACACACACACACACACACACAGAATGACTCACTACTTCAAGTGAATCCCTCCTCCTTACCACTAGTGTGTTACCACTGACTCGTCACTGACATGCATGAAGGTTTAACCAGATTTAAACAGATGTCTGAGAGGCTTTAATATACAGCATTGATATAAATTATGAGTAGAGGGAGAATCCAGACAGAACATAGTTGAAATCCATGATTTTTAATGCTTTGCCTGAGATGTGACTGAGCCTGGAGAAGCACAGCTACAACTACCGTTAATTGAGGTCAGAAACAGTCCTGATCCCAGGTTAGCTGCAGCCCAAAGGACACGTAAAGGGTTAAAACACATCTACCAATCGGTGGTTTCTAAGTGAAAGTAATAAACTAGTTAATCACAAATCCATAAGATGGCCTTTGAGCTAGCTATAAATCTGGTATCTGGGATGTTTGAGTCAGAGGGACTGGCAGCTTTTGGAAAAGGATCAACCCCAGATCTTTAACTGTTTCAGACCAGTTTTAGAGAATCACTGAAACTTGAATGAAATTCGGCCAGAGAAGTTAGAAGACTCAAGGCTCGTATTTCAACAAAATAGTCAAGAAGCCTGAACTGAACTTTCTTCATTAACGTCTGGTTACAGCTTCTCAAAAGTGAATAGTTGTGGGGGTTTTCTAAGTCCTCTAGGAAAGGAGACTGAACAACATTGAGGTTTTTAAGTGTTGGTCAGACAAAACGAGCAATTTAAACTATGGCTGTCAAAGTTAACGTGTTAATAGTGTTAACGCCACTAATTTCTTTAATACATAGAGTGGAGATACTGGCATCATATGAAACTAGAACACTGACAGCTGTTGTTGCCTGTTGGGCTGTAGTTTGCCATGTTATGGATTGAGCATATTTGTTATGCTAAATGCAGTACCTGTGAGGGTTTCTGGACAATATCTGTCATTGTTTTATGTTGTTAATTGATTTCCAATAATAAATATATACATAAATGTGCATAAAGCAGCATATTTGTCCACTCCCATGTTGATAAGAGTATCAAATACTTGACAAATCTCCATTTAAGATACATTTTGAACAGATAAAACATGCAATTAATTTGTCAACTGGGCCTTAAGAAATTGTGAAAGACATTTCTTTTGACATTATAGAGACCAAAAGATTGATTGATTAATTAATCAAGAAACTGATGATCTGAGGATGAAGTGATAATGAAAATAATCATAGCCGCAGTGAGTGTCATAATGAAGTATAATAGCAAGGTGCATTTTGTTATAAACATATTTCACAGCAGACATTTTGACATATCATAGCAGGAAAAGCAGTTTAAACTTATACCATCAATAATGACTACATTCAGTTGAAATGCTTGAGTAATATAACAGAACCCTGGTATTGTGGCTTCATAGGACTTTTAAAAGAACCAGAACTAGTAATTCTGTTAGTAAGTATTTCCAGCTATAGCGAGTCATAATGTCTGACGTGAAAAGGCCTTTTGTCAGAAAATCTAAACTGAGAGGCAAGAGGACATACACTCCATCTTGTCTTGGGTAGGTAATGGCATTAAGGCTAACATAGAATAACACAGCAGACTGGCTACCGACTCTATTTTCAGTGACTTTTCAGTATTTTTGGCCTCAGACGCCAAAGACATTATCCAACCATCTGCTGCTCATTCAGCCTCTGCATTTGTTGTCACACATTCCACACCGAAAAAAACTGTCTAAACACATGGGCCGGCATCTTGTTAAATCATCATGTTTCCTACAGCCTGCCTGCTGTCACCAAAGAGAGGGCGGATACTGCTGACTGACAGTGTAGGCGTGTCAGGCTAATATTAAGCATGTTTAAAATGTGTTGTAACACAGGAAAAACAATCATAACAGCTGTAACTAAGTCTTTACAGTTATGCCGACCTTACACCAAATGACTATTTAAGCGGTTTCACTGTCACAGACATATTTCCGTTTTCGGTAAAAATCCCCAGAGTTTTGCAAGAGTTGCGGTGTGCTTCCTTGAACTGGATCTTCTAGTGTGAGGTGGTCATAAAACTCAGTCTCAGCTGTCTTAAGTCAGTCTTTTTCTCATCCTGACGTTCCGATAAAATCAAACAAGTTTAATATCATCGTAAGTTCGATGAAGCGAACATTGTCAACAACCAATAGGTGCACTCTCTCCTTGGGAAAGAGACGTCTGTAACTCAGCAGATAATTTTTTTTGAGGTGAATCAACTCCCCAGTACGAACACTCTAATAGTCCTTATTTAAATCATTAGGTCCTAAAAGTTGTAGAACGCACTAACAGCTGAATCTAGAGTTATTTCCCTTCCTAACAGACCGAGGCTGGAGCGAGGGCTGGGAGGCGGAGTTAGCAAGCCGTGACGTCAGCGTCAGGCTGTGACCCCATGACCAAGCCATGTGACCGAGCGGACGCTATACTGCGCTTGCTCCGTGGGCCCAATGGATGCGGAAGATCGCCGGAAGATCCGGGTACTTTTCCAGTCGGAAGTCGAGCCATTTTGGCTTCATGCGCCACTGAGCAACTTTCACAGGAACGGGGCCCCGCCTCCAACGCTGTATCCAGTTCTCTTAATACACCCATGTTGTAAATAATAACCCTGCAAGATCTCCAGTCTTTGCAAAATATTATAGTCTGTGACGAAAAACTCTGTGACTTAAGACACACAGTCTTTAGATGTGAGTGTGTCAGACTTTGGTCTTTTAAAAGTCTTTTCAAAGTCTCCTAGTGTATGGTAGGCGTTAATGACTCTCAACACAGAAGGGAAACTGTGAAATTGCTTCAAATATCATGTAGTGTGAGATCAGATCAGCACATGTTTCCCCTCCAGTGTCTATTTCTGCCTGTTGCCCGGAGTACAGGGGGTTGTAGAATGCTGGGCATGTTGGAGGATGGGGAGTAGGGGGGTTGGGGTGTTGCCTGCAGTTCCCATAAGCCTCCTATACCACCACACTGAGGCTTCACCCCACCCCCCGTAGCCTCTTAACCCTCTCAGTGTCCCAGTGTGATTTATGGAAACAGGAGGTCTCCCTTATAAAGAGCCAGGCTCCGCGGCTGGCTGCTCAGTGACCGCACGTTGCAGTCAGAGTGTTTCAGCAGATCGACTGGACTCGTCTGCTCTGACAGATCCTCTCACAGAGCTCTTTAGAGCAGCCAATAAAGCTAAAAGGGTTAAAGTGGGATATGTGTTAAAGAGGAAGAAGGAGCCAGAGGGATGCTGTAATGCATTAACAATCACATTAAAAGTCACTTTACCAACACTTCTTACCCAGAGCTGCAGAGTGCGACCATTTTGGTCTTCGACTAAGCATGTTCGTTGGTCACACTGATGCGCCTGACATTTAGCAGGTCTGACTATGTGTGTGTATGTGTGAAACCACGCCCTGGACTCCTCCTCGAGCGACATCACAACCTTAAAAATAGGGCTGCACCATTATGGCCAAAATGATAATCATGATTATTTTTTGTTTATAGATTAAGGACAAAATATTTCTATTGTAATTTCACATTTAAATAAACAGAGCACTGCTTTCACTTCCATGATGTGCTTCATTCCAACTGTCAAAAACTCTAAATGCTATCCTTTTACTTTGTTAATGTCATATATAATGCTTATTTGCATAAAAACACGCAATTCAAATGATTAGGAAATAAATTATTGTGTTTTTCTTTAAATATTTGCTGTGATTAAGTGAGTAGTTCTAATTATATATTATAAGCTGCTTAGAGCTAGTGTTAGGAAACAAAGTGTTAGTGTTGTGAAAACATCTCATTCAAACAACTGGATGTATTCAAGTTTCTCACCACATTTTACCAGACTGCATTTGAACACATCATGAGAGTTTTCTATGAGCATTTTAAACGTCACAATCGCAGTCGATCTTGTTCATTTAATTGTGGAAAGCCAAAATCGTCATCGCGATTAATATTTGATTAATTGTGCAGCCCTAATTAAAACATTCCGGAAATTCAAAATGAAGAGAACTATCGATCGATTTTCCGTCAAGAAAAATGTTGCGGTGCCCGTTGCACCTGTCCCTGCCAACGTCATCAACCTAATCAGAGGCGCCCGATTCATTTCAGAAGTGGGGGTGAGGGCAAAAGGTGTGTGTGTGTGTGAGATACTATAGGCTACATTTAATAACACGAGACAACTTAACCGCTAGATTCTTCTCTGCTCCAGAGATCGCCAAACAGCTGCAGATCTCTCTCTCTCTCTCTCTCTCTCTCTTAGTGTGTGGTTACTCTACCACACACTCGCTCCTCTTATAGGTAGACTACATCTACATTTGTCCCACCGGCGCACCCAAATAGGTAACAGTGGCCTTGCATGTTCACATTTGGCGAGGTTTAGGGTGAGAGTTGCAGGTTGATTGGGCCTCCCCGCAATACTTTTGGCAATACCACCCGATTAACACAAATCACGTCACTCTATTGATATTTAAACTCAGCTCTGCCTCAACAGTGAACAGATCGCCTAAAGGGCCTTTCACACAGAACGCAGCATAAATACATAGGTGAATCGATTTTTCTAGTATCTAGAGGTAAGAGGTCAAGGGACCCCTTTGAAAATGGCCATGCCAGTTTTTCCGCGCCAACATTTTGGAGCCTCCTTCGCAACAAGCTAGTGTGGCAAGGGTGCAATGGTATTCTTGGGTTTTCTAGTTTCATATGATGCCAGCATCTTCACTCCAACTTTAAAAGTGAGCCTGCTACATCCTCCGAAAGATCGAATAGCGGCCGAGCCCGACAGTGGGCTGTCGAACTTTTAAGAGGTTAATTAAAAATCGATAGTGTTTTGGAATACGGTATCACAACGCTTAATATCGCGATACTCATGTGTATCAATACATTCTTACACCCCTAATGTTCGCTGAACCCAGCTGCGAGTACGGCACACACCGCGTTCTGTGTGAAAGGCCCATTAGACATGTTTTCCTCTCAGTAGTAGGGAGCACTGAACAGAGAAACTCTTCTCTAACGTAGCCATAAATGACAAATAGCTTCACCCAGTTTACGGGTGACGGGAATCTGTCGACAACTTTGGGTGGAGGAAATCTCTTTCCTCCCGGCTAGCTCATTATTAAGCATGAGCGAGACACAGCTGATTGGTAACTGCTGACGAACGGCTTCTTTAGCACGTTGTGACACAAAGGGCGAATGCAGATGCACCATTGGGGCTCTGAGGACACTCCTTTTAATAACCCATACTAATACATTGGATTGACACAAGATCTCATTCGAAAGGTGTTATCTGTTAGGTGTTATCTAACATAAACTAGTGGTAAGCGCTTGAATCGATAACAATTGTCACTGAAACTTTACATGCAGGTTCTGACACACTTTTTGCGATGAAAATAAAGTCCAAAAAACGGTGCCTGTTTACGTGTCTTGTGCAGACACAGACGGGGCCGTGAAGCTGCTGCCAACTTATTGCCAGTTATCTATGTTAGATAGTGTTGAAACTGTGGCTTAATTATTAACTCTCTGGTCCCTGAACAGTTAGACTGAGGAAAAGTACAGCAGTGGGAAATAAAGAGCCTATTGCAGCACTTCAGTTGACATTCATTATTGATACTGGCAATCAGAGGTGGACGGTCATCGGGAGTAAAAGCCTTTCTGTTGGGGTTCCTGGGCTCAAACTGTAGGCCAGGTGTCAATCTACTAACACCAAAATGAATGCTGTTTTCACAGCAATAAAAAATAGATAATACAGAGAGAATTATAACTTGTTGAACTTCCAAATAAAAACCAGTATGCAAACTGTAATAAAGGAGTGGATGTTGACCTGCATGGGATTTTTTATTTCACTTTTGTTTTTTACCGTGGTTTCGAATTGGTATCAAGAATCGTAGAATTTCTCTGGTATTGGTATCGACTACTAAATTTCTGGTAAGGTAAGGCCTATGGGATCTAACAAAACGCTTAAAATGTATTATTGCGGTGCCAAAAGGCACGGTGGAATAGTTTTTTTCCAACGTTGCAACCAGTGTAAAAAGTTAGTCTGGAGCCCTGTATTTAAACATTAGAAACATTGCAAATAATTACTTTTATAATGTAGTCTTAAAAAACAATGTAGTTTAAAAAGGATTTTTTTTTTTATCTGGAAAGGCCATGTAAAAGTGGAGACACTAAAAAATAATAATAATAATGATAGACAAGACAATTAAATGAGACATTTAACAAAAGCAAACAATGATGAATCAATAACTTGATGGATTTGTGAAGAAACAACTCTGACACTATTAAATTTGACACTGCTGAGAAAAAAATGGAATCTGACACAATGATTCGGTTTAATTGATTAGTCAATTGACAGAATCTGCAACAATTTTGCTAAGATTAATCGTTACATCAAGCAAAAATGGCAAATACGCAAATAAAATACTTTTCTGTGTTGTATATTAGTGTGAATTTAATACCTTTGGGTTCTGGACTGTTAGTCGGACAAAACAAGACCTTTGAAGACATGACTGTGGGCAAATGTTATGCATGTCTAACTAGACAACACAAGGACACAGATTTCTCGAATGCACCAGAGTACAGGGGGTTCAAATGTTGATTGCAACACTTTAAAACTCTCATCCTTATCTTGCTTATCTGCTGAGGAAGCTACTTCTAAACTGAAACTAAACCTGTCTGCAACACGTCAGCCTGTACTGCACTTACACTACTAACATCCTCTAATGTGTCTAGAAGATTCCATCTGCAAAGAGGCTGTAACAGGCAGCGTGATCTGTACCCAAGTGATGAAGATGAGTGGGCAACATGTGGGAGAGTGCACACTTAAAATGAATAGAAATGATCAACAAAGAGAGTACAGTTGGCTCTTATAATCACCTTCTCTTAACCCATTATTTCTTTTGATTTGTCTAAAATACTGATTACTAGAGCTGGGCAATATGGCCAAAATATTCTATCCACGGTATATATTTCATATATAACAATAAAGCATGTTTTCTGGTAATTCAATATTCAAAGTCTATATGACATAACCACATGGTAAAGTCTATTTTGTATACTCTTGTGTGAATTAAATACTTGACAAATGATAAGTATTTTCTAATTTTATGAACTTGAGCGCAAAATTAACTCAACAGTTTTAAATCAAATTATAGAGAAAAAAAAATAAAAACAGACCTAGCCTATATCACGATAGAAATTCTTTGTCTCTTCATCATCTATTGCCTACCATAGACTAGAAGACTGAAGTCTGACACCCTGTCACATCTAAAGACAATGTGTCTGAAGTCACAGAGTTTTTAGTCTCAGACTATAATATTTTTCAAAAACTGGGGATCTTGGAGCGTCACTATTTACAAGACTGCAGCTAGATTCCTTCTGAGATGATGTACCCTGGTGGAAATTTACAAGAAGAAAAATGTTGAGAAAGAAGTGGATAGAAAGCTAGCTAAGTAGCTAACTACTGTCCCGAATGGGGCTACTTGCTACTTGCAAGCTAACATTAGCTACTGGAATGTTTGCTATTAACCTACGAGCTAACTGTATGTTTCAGCTAAGAGGCGCTCTTGTTCACTCCACAACTCCACCAGTATCTCCATGTTTACTTTCTACCCCATTTGCTGCTTCCTGTTTAGTTTGGTTCTGGAGAAAGCGCACCTATTGGTTGTTGACATTGTTTGCGTCATTGAACTTACAATAATATTAAACTTGTTTGATTTTATTGGACCGTCAAGATGAAAAAAAGCCATTTTGGCATCATGCGCCACTGAGCAACTTTCATAGGAATGAATGGGGCTCCAGCTCCAACGCTGTATCCAGTTCTCTTAAGACATCCATGTGTTATAAACTATTGTACAGTGTTAGCCTATAAATGCTTTAATCTGTTACTCCAACTGGAATTCCTTCATCATATTTCATTGTCTCAACAACAACAACAACAACAACAACAACCAAACAGGAAGCAGCAAAAGGGGGAGAAAGTAAACATGGAGTTACTTCTACCCCTTTTGCTGCTTCCTGTTTGGTGCTGGAGAAAGTACACCTATTGGTTGTTGACCATGTTTGCGTCATTGAATTCACAATAATATTAAACTTGTTTGATTTTATCGGGCCATCAAGACGAGAAAAAGCCATTTTGGCATCATCCGCCACTGAGCAACTTTCATAGGAATGAATGGGGCCTCGGCTCCAACACCGTATCCAGTTCTCTTTACACAACCATGTGTTATAAACTGTTGTGCATTGTTTTGGCGTGTTAGCCTTTAAATGCTTTAATCTGTTTCCCCAACTGGGATTCCTTCGCCATATTTCATTATCACAACAACAACACGCCCCCACCAATGCAGCTCCCTACACTGCTTTAACACTGGGATGTTTTTGGTTTCAAAACTGTCCCCTGACACGAGTTAAATCAACCAATCCGGATGCTTAACACTCAAATATTTACCTTTACAAAAATATAAGAAAATATATAGTGACATTTTTTGATTTAGACCCGTACAAGTAGCAGAGTAAATGTGGATCAGGCAAAAAAAAAAAAGGAGCTGTTTCGAGAAGCTCTTCCTTCCAGAGGGAGAGCACAAACTAAACACCCTCAAATGTTTCCATGATCCATCACCCAACACAGGGCCTTGACTCACCAAATGGAAACCACCATGAGTCTCCCCCCTCTCCACACTCACACACACACACATTGGGGTGGAGGATGTAATCCAAACAAAGCCATTCTCCAAACCCAAAGCGAGGCTAGAGTCTCCTCTAGCCAACCACTAGTGATGTGTTGGTCGGGAACGAGCCGACTCAAAGAGCCAGCTCTTTTAAGTGAACGATAAGAGCCGGCTCCCGTCCGAGAGATGTTTTCTTTCTTTTTTTCTTTACTTAATTCAAGACAGAATGATAGGACGATGGTATGTCCTCACCTGATTGGACGAATGCTTTCCCTCCATTTATTTCAAAAGATTCTCGGGAGTTTCGAGAAGGCGGCAAGTCGCGTCAGACGCCTTTGATTTGCATGAAGTAGACTAAAGCTCAACTTTATGCAAATGAGGAGCAGGCATCGTGACGCTTCGTTTTCTCGAATAGCGACGCCACGCCACCAGAATACATTGCGCGGATTCTACATAGACAATGAATGGGGAGCGTGGAAAGCACGGAGCCTGTGGACACGTACCAGGAGAGGAGGAGAGAAAGAGAGAGAGGAGTGCGGTGCGCAAATAGCTAAAAAGATGAGTGACAGTCGTGAAAACGAAGCGGCATGTAAAATTATGGTATTCTGGAAATTATATTTAGTATAATTATATTGAATAATTTAAGTGATATATATGCGCACACATACTAATCATTAAGGTCAAAACAGCCAAAGCTAAATTTGGCTGAATTATAAAAAGGCAGAAGTGGTAAAATGAAGAGCCGAGTTGGGGAGCCGAAAGAGCCGGCTCTTTCTTGGCGAGCTGAGCCAAATGATCCGGCTCACTAAAAAGAGCCGGAATTCCCATCAACATCTACAGCTTCACATCAGACCTACTAACTATAAGATTTAACCAGTTTATAATCAGCTTAAATGATATGTAATCCTCTTTTGGTGAATCAAAACGGTTGTACTATGAGTTTAACATCACAACAAACTAAAACTATCGAGTAAACTTGTCTTTTTAGGGGTTAAAGACGTTATATTTGCTCTGATTTAACCCCTGATTGTCCGACATGTCGTGTTTTTGCTGTGTAAACTGTGATATTCGCCACCTCGTGATTGTGTGTTATTATAGTTACGTAAATTAACCGCACATGCCTTCATTCGGTCACCATCCTCTCTCCTCTAGTGGTGAAACATCCCCGGTTATTCACGGTGTATAACGGTATAATTGAAGGCTGCTAAAATCAGAGTAACGGTTCATAACGGTCTAAACCAACCGCCGCTAACCGCACGAGGAGAGAGACACCAACCGCCGCTAACTGCACGAGGAGGAGAGGAGAGGCGGGAAGAAAACAAGCTGCTCACCCAGAAGATGAAGTTGAAGAAGAAGAGCAGGTACTTGATGCATTTGGTGCAGCCTTCGACTCCCATGGTGGTCCGTTAGTCGGTTATATTTGTGTTTATGTCGTTAACGGGACGGCAGCAGCAGTAAGAGGCCAGGTGGTGTCGTGAGGCGTGTTAACGGGACTGAGTCTCGACTGGGAATCCTGACTAGAAGCTCAGAGACAGAGGCAACACCCAACTCCTCCCTCCCTCACGGTCTGAACCCCCATTTTAATCCCAACGGTCCCAACAACATGGTACACTTCCGGTCACCGCCTACAAAATAAAACACACAAACATGCTTCGACATTTTGGGAGTGGTCTGCTTTGCTTCTGTAAATGGTTCTTCTAAATCATAACATTTAGCACTGCTAAAAATACATGATACTAGATATGTATGGAAGCCTCTTGCCGCCAACAAACGTCCCATATTGTAAAAATCATAAAGCAGGTTGAAGTGCTACATTACGAAGGCGTATTATGGCCACATTGAGGGGAAAAATCGGAATATTACCAGAATAAAGTCGTAATATTACGAGAATAAAGTAATACGTTTATGAGAAAAAAAGTTGTAATATTACGCAAATAAATCATAACTTTACGAGAAAGAAGTTGTACAATTACGAGAATAAAGTCATACTGTTACGAGAATAAAGTCGTAATTTTACAAGAAAAAAAGTCTTAATATTACGGGAATAAAGTCGTAACTTTCCGAGAAAAAATTCTTAAAATTACGAGAACAAAGTCATAATATTACGAGAATAAAGTCATAATTTTACAAGGAAAATAGTCTTAATATTATGAGAATAAAGTCATAACTTTATGAAAAAAAGGTCGTAAAATAACGAGAATAATGTCGTAACTTTACGAGAAAAAAGTCGTAAAATTACAACTTAATTCTCGTAATTTTACGACTTCGTAATATCGAGAATAAAGTAATAACTTTACGAGAAAAAAAAGTTGTAATATTAAGAGAAGAAAGTCGTAACTTTACGAGAAAAAAGTCGTAAAATTACGAGAATAAAGTCATAACTTTACGAGGCAACACCCAACTACTCCCTCTCGGTCTGAGCCCCCTCAATTATAATCCCAATGGTCCCAACAACATGGTACACTTCTGGTCACCGCCTTCAAAATAAAACACACATTTATTCATAACATGCTTTGGGAGGGGTCTGCTGTGCTTCTGTAAATGGTTCTTCTTCTTAGTCATAACATTTAGATTCTCCCACTGCTAAAAATGCTTACCATTTGTATGGAAGCCTGTTCCTGCCAAAAGAACCCAAGGAAAAATTAATGAATTAAAGCAGCAATAACTGATTGTTTATATACAATATATACCAGTAGGCCTATATTAAAAGCATAGACTGTATATAAGAAATGGAAGTGGTCACCACGACGACAAAGCAAATAGAAGCAAAGAGACCAAACTCTGGTGTTGTTTTGACAACAGCTATTTTGGTTAAGACATTAACAACAAAACCCGCAAGGTGGACGTTTTACTGGCGTCCGGTAGTCAGCAATTTTGGGGTTACAAAAACAGCATGGTTTTGCCCCAAACTACATGTGATTATCATAAAGTGGGCCTGTCTGTAAAGGGGAGACTCCCCATAGAACCCATTTTCATCCAGATTGAGGTCAGAGGTCAAGGGACCCCTGTGAAAATCAGCATGCCAGTTTTCCCTCGCCAAAATTTAGCATAACTAACTAACTCATAGGCACGGATCTTTATTGTAAATTGCTGCCTACTTTAATAGAGGAGGTTGCTTTGCTCTTTAGCTGTCAGCTATAGCCTTCTCCTGAGGACAGATCATTTAGTGTGGGTATGGTTGGCACCATTGTGGTTTCACGGTTCCACCTTGTGGCAGTAGCAGTACATCAAAATGAGAAACAATCCAAACCGGTGGAGAGAGGAAGGGGGGTCTCAGCAGGTGGAGATGAGACCGAGGTAAATGCAGAAAAAACATATCAAGTTGCAGCCTTTAGTGATATTACAATTATTTAAATGTCTAGTTCAAATTTGATCACAACATTAACCACAACTCCCCACCATCTGTTTGCTTTTACAATCAGACTGAGGACATTTAATGTTTTTTTTTCCTTTCTTGAATCTGTTTTGAGTTTATTGTTTGTTTAGTTAATTTTGTTACTATGTTGGATAATTGTGCAGTGCACTCAATTCAATTCATCTCTGATAGATTAAAAGTTAATTAGTTTATTAATAGTTTCTTTTCTCAACCACAACCCTTCTTGTGACACGTGTTAATCCATTCTGTGCTATTTCTACACTCTGCTCTTTTGTGTGATATGTACACCACATTATGTCTGGGGAAGAATGCCTAACAGTTTTAATCCACTGATGTGAACAACACCTCATAGTGCTCCATTAACTGAGGAAAGGCACAAACAAATAAGCTGCTGTCAGCAGAAACATAAAATACCAGAATCCATCTTAACAGTGGTAGCATTAGACATTAACCTTCACATTATGGCAACAAAGTTAGGATTTTGGTGTAAAAAATGTATATATTTTTTTACTTTATTATACATTTATAAATTACAACAGTTATTAGTTACCCATTTAGGCAAGACATTTTTTTTAATTATTACTTTATTTGAAAATATGCAAGCATTAACCAGAAAGGCTAATTTTCATTTGTATTCCCCGGTCAGGCAATAGTTAAAACACAGACGTTAAGAATAAAATCACTGAAAATATAATCAACAGTCAATAGAGACATAGAGACAAGAGAGACAGTTCAGTTATCACTCCACAGTTTCAACTAATATATCAAATAACTAAATTAAATAACTAATAACGTTCCTAAAATCTTTACCAAACCTGCCTTTAAGGGGAGACACTAGGGTAAACATTTGAACTAACATATCACCATGCAACTTCCCCCGTTGATTACTTACATTAAGACAATTATTATTACAGGTTTTCTGAAATGTTATGTTTAGATATGCAAATAAGGCATTATCTTATCAAATATGTGATAATATGCATATATTTCTAGAACAGAAATCTGAACATTGGATAAAGCCATGTTCCAAATTCTTGTTTTATTTTGTTGACAAATTAGAGCCAAAGGTTTTTACGGAGAGAATTTTGGAAATCACTTTTTATCACTTCATAAATCAGAAAATACTGTCAACAGCCATAAAGAATCTGTGTTTTTAGGAACCAAATGTTCTGTAAATCAGGCTATGAATGATATAACATGATAAAACTCCTCCGTAAAAACCTGGACCTTAAAAACCACACTATAGGAATGAAACTAAGTGCAACTGAAGAAAACAGCCTTTAAAGATATGAATTGTAAAATTACATACAGTACATTTTACAAGACACTACAAATGAATAGGGTAAAAAAAATGTTACTAAGACAATAATTTCATATATTACAAGTTTTATGAAATTGTATGTTTAAATATGTAAATGAAGCATTATCTTATGCTAACTTTTGGTGAATTTAGAAGAAATCTACAGATAAACAAAGTAATAAGATAAACAGCTAAATGTGTATTTTGGATGTTTTCTTTCTACTAGTTTGAAAAGAAGACAATGTTATATGTTAGATGTTATGGAAGTAAAATAGACCAAAATCTCAAAATTGACCAGTGCATGAAAACAGTTTTTGTTTAAGCCTGGGGTGTCTCTCTGTAGCAACACTAATAGATGTTTCCTTTTCAAGGGTACCCACTTCATGAAGTTTCACGAGGACATATGAATGAAATTTACGTTGTCACCTTCTGGATTGACCGGCCGTAATCACCTTAAATGACAGACTTTGGCTGATTTGAGGCTGATTTTGGTTTTCAGGTTTTCGTATGTATTTAAATTTTCAGAAAAATCTGAGTTTCCCCCGTCATAATTCCACAATTATGTGCAGATTGGTGACTTCAGTAAGCTTTTAGCACAGCTCCACCCAAATCCTGTCCCCACCTTCTTGCCAGACCAAGGCTAACTTACAGGCCGATCCCATAAAGGAGGCACTAAGCTCTGTATGATTATAACTCTACTCAAGATTGTCAAATCACTACGGCTTAGCCAAACCACCGTCTTGGATTCAGGTCAGTATCCTAGTTTGCCATTCTCACCAATCGCCGTCCAACCTCACATTTCCCACCCATGTATACCCAGCCCATCCAACCCAATGATCTCCACCCAAACCTATCCAACTCCAGCTCGTCTCTGTGACCCTCCTACAGCCCCCCCCTACCCTCAGACTCTTCGGTGTTTGTTGAGTCGGTTCAGGGCGTCTTCTACAATGTCCAGCTCATGCCGGATGTCTTTCACCATGCTATTGATGCTGTTGGTGTCCTTCAGGACGTCCACACTCTGGGTGTAGGGGTCGTAGCGTACTGTGAATGGACGCCAAATGGTCTTAGCGAACTCCCTGCAGACACAATGTCAGAGTCATTTATCAATAGTTCAACCTTTCACACATCACTGTACGACATTGGAGCTACAAAAAAACATTCAACCAAAGTTTTGTTTGTAGTCAGAGCAGAATTCTACTCACCTCATTTTGTTCTTGGCTTCCTCAAAACTCTCGGAAACAAAGTAAGTGTGTTGGTACGTAGATATTAAGCACTCCTGGGTAGAGGTCATCACGGGGTCAAATGGAAGGATGTTGGCCTTGCCAGACAAAGCACGCTAATAGAAGAAAGACAGTAGACACATTGAGAGAATGACCTTCTTAACCTGGTTGGTAGTAGTAACATACTGTAGTTTTGGCTGACAGCATGTGAATGCTATAATTTGAAAAGATCCAAAATCTCAAGTCATTTATAAATGGCAACATTTTCACCAAACTTCATTGGAATCTTTTAATTTTTTTAAAGCATATATATAAACATATGGAAGTTCACAGTGTAAGCAATAAGCGCAGCAGATGAACTTGTGCTGTATAAAGTTTGACAGCAGATCGTGTGTCACCTTGAGTTCACTGACGGAGGAGAGGAGTCCAGCTCCGTAGGCTCGTAGCCGGCCGTCCTGCTTACACAGACCAAACTCCACTGTGAAGAAATAACACTGGAACAAAACAGGTCGTAACTTTGACATCGTCCTATTCATACACAGCGTGAGAATGTAAGTAATAGATGTCACTTAGTAAGTTGTAATAGTAAATATTAATACATATTTGACTAATTTGTTTGTCTGCTCTCAATTTAGTCTTACAACTTGAAATACTATCACTGTTCTTGTGTTCTGTTGTTTTAAGGGAGGTTTATGGAGTCTACACTGCCGCAATTAATCATAAATGCAAAACACTTTCCATATGCTGTTGATACACACTCTTTAAAAGGGATGTTGTGCTAAAATGAAACCGAGGAGACACAAGCAGTCATTATGTGAACATAACAGCTGGTTTCAATAAAATGAGTGCTGTTCAGCAGCCAAAGAATGTTATGCTGTTTTTAGCATTACACTCTACTACATTATTATAGCAACTGATCCTTGAACAAGAAAGTTCACATCAACACACCACAACAATAAACAAAATGACAAAAATGCATCCATGTGTGTGTGTGTGTGTGTGTGTGTTTTCTCACTGTGGCCAGTTTGTGCACAGCATCATCTGAAGCTCCCAGCGATGCTAAACCGATCTCCTGAGAGAACTGGGCGAAGCTGGGCTCAGCGAGCAGAGGAACATGACCCAGCAGCTCATGGCACGTGTCTCTGCATCAACACAAACATTTGAGAAGGCAAACGCAGGTATTGTTTCACTGAAGAACACATAGTAGAAACAGTAGTATGAAGTGAATGATGTCTTGTGTGTGTGTGTGTACTCACGGTTCAGGTGTATACAGCGGCTCGGAGCTGTGGCGGACATACTGAGTGCAGTGGAAGACTCTGAAGGCCAGGCCTGCTAGAAAGTCTCTGGGGGAGAGGTACCCCGCTACTGGCTTAATGATGAAGCCTGAGCGCTCTACACACACACACACACACACACACACACACACTGCCTGTCTGTTTCATTGATAGAGAGATGTTGACAGTGAAGTCTGTGAATTACCTACATTACCAGAAACAATGGACCCTCACACAAGAACCACAAACTTACTCTTAAGTAACAGAAAAGTTTTCATTCACAAGCGGTACAGCCTCGGCCTGTTGCATGACTCATTCACAGATACACTGTTTGACTTTAAAAAAAAAGTGTACACTTTAAAAGTTGGCTGCAAGGAATTGTGGGGCTGCATTATCTCCTTTCCTTTGGTAAAGGATGGACCAGTGTATCCTATGCTAAAGGAGATAATAAAGGAAGCATTGAAGCTCCTTTCCTTAACATTTAGAGAATTTGAACAGCTCTTATCATGGCTGCTACTGAGATACTTCCGGGTCATTTCACTCCGTTAGGAACCTTCCTAAGCAAAAAAAGACTTTTCTGCTGCAGCCTTTGAGTCCAAGTGGACGTTTGTGAATTTGAAGAAACCAGCTCAAAGGGCTCCTGAGATATCACGAGAATGTGACGGACGTAAGGCCTTTGGTGGCCATTTGACCACCAAAATCTAATCAGTTCATTGAGTTCAAGTGGACATTTGTGCCAAATTTGAAGACATTCCCTCAAGGCGTTCCTGAGATATCATGTTCACGAGAATGGACCGGACGGACGGCCACTAAATGAAACCTAAAGTAAAATTAAAATTCTGTTCACTGTCAGCGTGATGTGCCTCATGGCTTGCCAATTTACTGAGACGTTCAACAACGTTTTGTTTTTTTAGATTGTATTGGCATTAGTATTTCAGCATGACAACTTCTATAAACAATTCAGCAGAAATGTTCACACCCAACAGCTGCCTCAGGGTCTTTAAGCGTGTTAATGTCCGGGGGAACGCTGTCAGAAAAGGTCACCGCATGCGGCTATTTGGAGCTTTGATTATGCTAATGATCAAGTCTCATGAATGTGCACTTTTAGGACACGTTGCTGTTGAAATTTGAGTCCATTCACCTCCATTGCAAAGAAGTAGAAGCTTAATTTATTCTTGAAGGAAGACAATGTAACCTCAACTTTAGACTTTTCCTTGGCAAACTTTGGCAGAAAATAATGTTTTTTGTAAGTTTAAAGCTAAGCCCTGTAGAAAAAAAGATCATGATATTCGTGTTTTGTCTGATTTCTGAGTGAGAGGTTGAGGATTTTGTGCAGCTGACGTCTACTTGTCATTAGATAAACTGCTGCTGAGGGCGCTTCAACGTTGGCTTAACCACTCAGCCGTGGTTACTACTGTTTTTTTATCACATTGCTTTCTGAGACACAATCTGAGTCAGATTTGAAGAGTTACCCTTGAGGAAGTGTGAGACGTCCTCCAGCTGGGGGATGTTGTCTTCGCTGTAGTTGCAGTATTTGGTCAGCAGAGGCAGGTTCTTCAGATACTCCTTGCAGGCGTGGCTCGGGTACAGCTTGTTGAGCTCCCTGAACACCACGCCCCACGTACGCACCTCCTCTGTTGTGAAGTCTATACGAAGAATAGGATCGCCACTGACACACAGAGAGAGTTAGTTAGCTCACTGATGTCAGTGTCACAATGTAAAGATTAAATAAAAGCATAGGAGAAACAATGCAGAAATGTAGTTAATTAATTAATACAGTGGTATGGTGTTAGTGTATCTCAACAAGTGTTACTTAGAAACTATAGCGTAAACAGAAAGAGGACTGAGGCCCCATCAGAGCTGACGTGAACCAGAAACTGAACTGAATCCTATTTCAAATTAACTGACAATGTGGACGCAAAAAGAACTAGGTCCCTTTTCTGTTGGTGCACTTTAATTGGACTGAGTTTGTTTTGATTAAAATGGACTATATGTGAAAACACCCTTAGTTTAACTCTTAACTTCAACAATGTGCTCCTATGGCCCTGTTCAGACCTGGCATTAACATGCGTCTTGGCCTGATCCAATCACAAATGGAACTTTGTTCACCTTATAACCAATTATTGTTTTGTTCAAGTATTATTTGACTTTGCCTGATAATATTAAGAGAATTGATTAGATGCATGTGCAAAGCTGTCATGTCATGCATCTTCCTTTGTTTGTCTGTTAATGCAGCTACACCACGTGATGAGGTTAAAGGGGAACTGAAATAAAGTCCCTTTGTGGTGGAATTTCCTGTCTCTCTCTCTCTCTCTCTCTCTCCCTAATTCGGGTTACCTCACGTCCAGTACTTCAATGTCTCCAGCTCTCGCCACTTTGGTCACCTGTACTAGGGTTCATCCTTAAATTTTGAAATATGTCACCTTAATCAACTTTATACATTAAAAGCAAAATTAAACAATATGCATCACAGTCAAAGAAAACTTACAGTTTGTAGCTCATAGCCAAATCAGCAAAATATTTTCTTCTTTTAAGGTACTCGTTGTCTTTAAACCCCTGCAAAAAACAGACTCAGTTTACATTTTCACAATTTCCTTATCATAAAAATGAAGTGAAGTATCACAGCTGTGTCTGTCCTACATACCGGATGGTCAGCGTCTAATTCAGAGCCATACATCAAAACCCTGTTCGTAGACAGATCCAAATCGGAGATCTTCCTCGGGAACCAGGGCACACCATCCATATCTGAAACACAATATTCAGGTTTAGTTCAGTTAGAAAGCATTTGTGTATGTAATCATTAATAAAGTGTAATAAAACAGCCCTGTTAATTAGATTTGGACCACTACACTGCTATATATGTTTTTAAGCATGAATAGATGAATTCTCGTTGTTGTAAGTCAAAGGTTAAATATGGCCTACCATCATCAGGTAGAGTGGAGTTCTCAAATGGACTAATCTCAACAATATCAGTGTGCTTCCTCAGCAGCTGAGTGAGCTCCTTGAGCTGTTCGTGGTCAGTGTCACAATTCACAAAGATCTCAAAGTCTGAATTCCTTCGTTTGGACTTGCGGGACTCGATGTGAACGAGGTTGACGTGTTTTTCCTGCACATACAGAACATACAAGATGAACAAAACATGATGAATTCAACAAAAAAAAGATTCAGCAATTTGAATTTAAGCACGCTTTTAAAACTTTAAATAAAACATCCACCTGGAAAAGCCGAAGCGCCTTGACGAGACCACCGATTTCATTCTTCAGTGAGAATATGATGGTTGCAACGCCATTCTCAGAGCTGGTGGTGGGCCTTCCAGTGGAGATGCTCCTGTTGTCCTGGTCCTCTTCAAATTTACTCAGTGTAACCTTAAAAAATGATGTCAGTATGCATCAGTGACTTTCCTACAGCCTGAAAAGAATAAACATACAGTGCTTACTGACTTACAGATCCACTATAGGCAGTAAGTCTGTAAATGTATGCTAGCTAGGAGTTGCAAAGGGTTGGTAAATTTCTGGAAATTTTCCAGGGAAGTTATGCTTAAGACCTTTTTAATAGTCCAGGACGCATGTTAAAGTGGCAGTAGGCAGTATATTTTTGGCATCATTGGGAAAAAAGTCCATAATAACCTTTCAGCATATTGTAATTCAAGTGTTCTGAGAGATAACTAGACTTCTGCTCCTCCTCATGACTCTGTTTTCAGGCTTTAGAAAATCTAGCCCGTGACGGGAGACTTTGACCAATCACAGGTCATTTCATTGAGAGAGCGTTCCTATTGGCTGAGCTCCGGGTCATGTGACTGGAACTTGGTGTTCCTTCACCAGATTTCTGCAATGGCGGCGGCGTCTCAAACTTTCTAATGCACTACAAGATGATTCTGAAAACATTTGAGGAGAGAAATAGGCATTAACGTAACATAATATTGTTACGTTAATGCCTATTTATTATATAAAAATAACTTTTTTTGAATCATATTTGCTCCAGTCTCGCCTACTTCAGCTTTAATGCCAGGTCTGAACAGGGCCAAAAAAAGATGCTCAGAGGCAGTAAAATGACTGTTAAAGGCAGTGCAAATGGCTCTAGGGTCTGTCAATAGACTGTGCCCGTTGTCGGTGTGAGTTGGAAAGGAGCCATCTAGTCTGATAGCCTGTAGATATGTAGCCTATAGATAAAATATATTTGAATAAAATACAGTTGTACCATGCCGCGAGGCTCGTGTTTACCTGTTTATTCACATGAGGAGCGCAGTGAGCGTCTTTTGAGTAGGAGGTCCTTCAGTGTGGCCCAGGACATATTCGCATACACACTGCTAAGAGAATGTGGCCGTATGTAGCCCGGACCACCTCTGAATGTGGTCTGAGCAAATGGATCTCAACGCGATCTCAACGCGTCTTGAGTGCGTTCACACCTGTACTTGGAGCTTTGATCAGATCACCCATGTTAATACGCATGTTAAT
>CAKAOI010050938.1:0-46060 GCA_916701655.1 Sebastiscus albofasciatus
TTGTTAAATTTTTATTGTCACTTTCTCCAAAGATCCCGCCAAGCTTTTCCGGTCACCCTGCAACATGGGAGCTTTAGAAACAATCAAACCATTTGGATGCTGATTTTGCCAATCTGTATTCCCCAAGCAGATGGAATATGCTACCATCTAAACCCCAAGCTTACAAATAAAAACTCAAAAAAGGTAAAACTTGTATCCAATTACCAGAATCACATGACTAGAACTAAAACTATAATAAAATAATAATAAGACTAGATGAACTGTGAAAGAATGTGAAGTTGGCATGCTACTGCCAAACCAAGCACGGTCTTCTGGATCAGGTTATATGCATTAAAGGGATAGTTTGGGTGTTTTGAAGTGGAGTTGTATACTTATGCTTACTAGATGTATTCCTTACAGTAGATGATGATCGGCACATCCCCAGCTTGGAGAAACAGACAGGAGCAATGGCACCGAAGCAAAGCACCACAGCGCTTTGAATGGAGGCGGCAGAAAAACGTATTTTAGCTCAGCTAAAAAAATGATATCCGTTTAAGGGCACGCTATATTTAGAATATTTTCCGATAGTAAACTGAACTGAAAGTGAAATATATCGATACTGTTTTTTTCATCTGAGCCTCCTTGCTTTGGAGAGGGCATAGATAAGTTTCACTTTTAGTTCAGTTCCTTGTCGGAAAGGAGAAGGAAAGGGCTGTCTGACGGCAAGATAAATTGGTGAAAACATTCTAAATATAGCGTACACTTAAACGGATATGGATTTTTTTTTTTTTTTAGGTAAGCCTTTATTTCAGTTGGCTAAAATATGTTTTTCTGCCGTCCCAGTCCACAGCCTTGTATTGCTTTGCTCTGGAGTTGGTACTCCTGTCTGTTTCTCCAAGCGGGGGGGTATGCAGACTGTCATCTACTATCAGTAATACACCTGTATCGATAAATACCTCATAGAACCGCACTTCAAAACACCCGAACAATCATTTCAAGGAGTTGTTCCACCAAAAGTCTGATGATCTGAACTCCATAAAAGATCTTAAGAAGGAAACAATTCATTGTTAAGTTGGAGGGAAGGACATATAAAAACACCTGATGAAATAGGTTAGTTTATGTTTGATTGCTTTTGACTTTCCAGTTGGGTCAAGATGTTGGCGTCTGGTAAAGCACCATCGGAGAACAGTTGCAGTATTGAGTTTTCAAGATGTCCTGATCCCCTTCTTCATTGTACTATATAATGACTTCGTTGTCAATTAGTCAGTGCAGCCCAGTATGACTTCTGCTGTGATTCCTCTGTTGCCAAAACCATGCAAAGACCATTTGCAGGTCTTGAGAGAGTGGTTATCTTTAATTCATATAGATCAAGTGGGTGCCACTGCTGGCCGCCTCGCCTCTAGTAACATGAGGAGACCTTTTCACATAATGTCAAGAGTGCCGTCATTTCAGCATCCAGCAGTGGCAACACCGCTGGATGCCGAGAGAGCATTTGACATGATAGAATGGCCGTATTTATAATGTACCAATATGTATACAGTGGGTTAAGGCTCTTTATTGTACTATAACGCAATATTGTCACCTCATTTTCAACTGCTTGGCTCTACTAGACAGGGTTTTCCTGTATCGCCACGCATATTTACGTTAGCACTTGAACCATTGTTTGCACTATTAGAGATAATTAGAACATAACTGGCATCCATACAATTTTAAAGTAAATCTTTATGTCAACGACATTTTGCTATCTAACCCAGGACTCAATTCCATACTTTTTGAAGATCATTGATGACTTTGGCCAGCTCTCTCGTTGCATGGTTAATTGGTCTGGGAGTGAAGCCATCCCGATTAACTATCCTACAATTCCTGATCACCTTTAGCTTCTACCCCGATTGTATGGAAAACACAAGGGTTAACAATTTTTCATGGAAAGACAAAAAAAATACCAGAAAACTTAGTGGTTTGGGTATTCTGGATGTTTATTCATACTATTTTGCGTATAATGGTAGATATCCACCGTCATGAGAATATAAAGCACAATATGATGTAGGTTTTTGGGATTGGTTGGAGCAAAACATAATTCCAGGAAATAACAAATACATTTCTCGTGGCTCCCTATGGTACCACCCTAAATCTAATAGAAATAACCCCTTAATTCTTCATTCATGTGAGATAACTACAGAACATTATAGACGTCTTTGTATTTCTGGCTTGTCCCTGCCTTCGTGTCCAATTTGAAAGAACTCGCTATTTACAGCTGGAGGAAAACCAGTTTTTAATAGGGTTTGGCAGCAGTAAAATCATTACTAATTTGTATCGATTTCATTCTGATGACAATATTATTGAATTTAATGACTTGAAAATGCAGTATAATTTAAATGATGCCAAATTATGTTATGCAGTTAACAATTATCAAACATTTTACTAAATGGTGACATTGCAAAGGGCATCCCCATACAAGCTAATTAAAAAAAAAAGACAGCAAGAGAGGGGCAGTGAGTGGCAAAGGAACCGTTTCCAACCCTTCGTCATGCACTTTTTATAACTGTTGCATAGATACGAAATCACAGAAGAAGTATCTCTCTCCACAGATCAGTTGAAGATTTTATTTAGGTCATGTATAATCCCCCGCAAATTAAAGAAAATGTATGTTAGATCGGACTTGGCATGGTTGTGGTGGACCAAGTACATTTATACATCAACTGGATCAGAATAGCAGACTCCCAGACACTGTCAGATCTTTTTTTCAGTAGTTTTTATTGCTGTTTTGTGTTTTCCTTCTTTTTGTTGGTGGTGCTCTGTCTGCTGCTTGAAACAAAATGAAATTGAGATCCTAAATGCTGATGTATATGCTACCCCACGTACCTTGATGATTTGCTGGAAATTGTGTATGAGCCTAGTGATGATTTGTTTTGATGTCAAAGGTATCACTGTGAGCTCTCTGCTTTTGCGAGGGTGCCAGACTGGAGGCTCCGCATACCCGTCCCATTTGCAGGACTGGACTAACGGTGTCTCCACTTTGACACCTCTCGCTCTAGCAACCCAATCTGTGACTATGTATTGTTGCGTGAATGTCTCTTGTATTGTTTATGTCTTCAATAAATTAACAAATGAAAGTTTTGAAAAAAAAAATAGACAACTGCCCCAAAACTGAAAAACCATCATCTAGATAATGCAACAAAATGAAATCCAATGTTTACTATATCATAACTTTACAAAGTCCTAGATATCTTTTTAACTGTTTTTTTTTTAATTATTATTAAAACATGGATGGGGATGGAATAAACTGTCTTCATATCCCTCTTAAAACAGTGACTTCTTTCCTGTAGTAATTATTTTACAATAAAAAAGTGCAAAAATTAGGGCTGTCAAAGTTAATGCGATAATAACGCGTTAGCGCAAATTCATTTTAACGCCACTAATTTCTTTAACGCATTAACGCAAACTTCAATTTTTAAGTTGTAGTGGACTCAAACCTAGAGTGAAGATACTGGCATCATATGAAACTAGAAAACCTAAGAAATCCATTGGTACCAACCATGTCATACTAGCTTTTTTACGAAGGAGGTTAAATAATGCTCCAAACGTATTTTTGTCATTATTTTGTATTGTTAATTGATTTCCAATAATAGATATATACATACATATGCATAACGCAATAAGAGTTTGCCCACTCCCTTGTTGATAAATGTATTAAATAATTGACAAATCTCGCTTTATGGTACATTTTGAACAGATAATAACAGTGGGAAAGTAGGACAAAAACAAAATTAAAAAAAAGGTGTTTTTTTTTTTAGTTTGTTTTAAAAAAAAAAAGACATTTTGACATGCCACAGAAAAGCACTGGTGTAAATAATAACATTAATGCTATCTGAATTTCATTTAGCTGCTACTTTGCATGCTGGCTCACTGTCAAACTGTCCTGGCTTACTGGGGCACTTGAATAGAGCAGAGCCATCGTTAATGTTATTAGCAACGCCTGCGCTTTCCCCACTACGACAAGTCAAAATTGCTGTGAAAAAGGCCTATTGTATTGTTTGGCCTATGAGGAAAATACCACTGGCTTCATTAATGTTATTAATTCTCCTTTTTCACTTTGTGACGTGGATTAGCCTTTCTGTGCTCACAGATTGTCTAGAGGAAGCGACAGAGCACAACAACCAGTGAAAAGTTTGAGTGATGTGAGGAAATATCGAGTTTGCTACAAGTTTGCTGCACTTTTCTCAGAGTTTCAGCAGCCACAGAAGACACATAGGAGCTAATTACTAATTAGACACAGCTGCTGGGGTGAGCAGGACGACACTGACATGTGGGAAGACATATGGTGGGCAGGTAGAGAAACAAAGGGCCTGTGAAAGAACAAAGGGGAAACACGTAAGGGAAACTATATTTTTTAACTGTACACAACACCTTTCTGTACATAGATAGATAGTAAGTGTATTGATCCTGGGGGAAATTCAAGTTTCCAGCATCACAGTTCCTGCATACATTAGAACACACCATACATTTATTGCTGATACAGTACAGGATTGCTGTTGTGTTACTGCAGTTGCCTAAACCAGCAATACACATAGAAATATTGTTTTATCACTCGTATGGATCATTTTGGAATGCATTGGCCTATTTTCTTTTTTTTTTATTGATTTAAGAGCACTTGTTGTGATACAACAAAATGTCAGAAGAGAATAATCAAGGGCAAGACGGATCGGAGCTGATATTAAAATATTTTTAAATTTGCCCAGCAGAGTGGAAAAAAAGGGCCACGCTCATTTAACCTTTGCTAATAAGGAGGGAGAAGAAATGACAAGCGAGACAGACGGAGAGCATGATCAATGAAAAGAGGAGAGTGGAAAAAAAGACAGAAACAGCCAGGACAAAGAGAGAAAGAGACAGAGATTGACTGAGCAAAGACAGAAAATACTTCATTAAGGAACCGTCAAAGGAAATCTGAAGGAGGAACGAACGAAAAGACAGCCTCCGCCTCCAATCTTCCTCTTAAGTACGGGCTACTTCACATACTGTAAGTGTTTTAAAACCTGCTAGTTAAATGGTGCCATCTGTAGAATTTACTCAAAGGGTCATCAGCATGGCACCATAAAGTAGGCATAATTACAGCTAACTGATAATGACAAATTGGCTTGAATTTCTAAGAAAAAATGGAATGTGAGTGGAGGATGTGGGTAGGCCTATAGCAAGCAAGATAACCCACAGATGGCAGAATTAAAATGAAGCTGTTAAAGTGCTGAGCATATTCACAGTTTAAACCTAAGCTCTTATTAGAAAACATTTCACAAAACATCTGAAGTTTCTGTTGGCTCAAAAATCTTAAGCACTTGGGGTTTCTCCCATTTAAACTCCATCCACTACATTGTAAATTTGAACGCTATTAAAGCTAAATATAGTCACATTGATGCAACAGAGCCAGGGATTCATTTTTATTCCACACATTCTTCTTCCTTGTCTAAACCCACATTACCCACAATGCAACTTGACACCCAGCAGTTTGGTCTGAGATCCGACTCAGTTGTGCAAGCATAGTGTCTATTGTAGCCTCAATCTGCGAGTCTCAAGCAGAGATGAGAAGTTTGCTACAGAGGACTGGTGCACTCATGTTAACTCCACACTCCCAGTTTTTGTTTTTCGTTTTCAAACTTCAGCAACTGAAAGAGTTAAATAGAAGCTTCCAAACACTAAAATTTGCCTATTACAATTTATGTAAGAAACACGCCAGTCTGTACAGAAATGCATTCAAAATTAATTAAATGTTAAATCAAAGCTAACTGATGCTTTAGCAGTCTGAATTAGTCAATTCAATTAGTATTTTCCAAAGTTAGTCTATTTAGAATGAAATGTCTTTTTTGTGTTGGCCAGTAGGCTTTTTCCATTGCTGTCATGTTGCAGAATGACATTTACTAGTAGCCATACAAGTGCATTTGCCTTTGCAATCTCATAGAAAGGTGTATAAATAGCACAACATTACAAGGACATTCCACGTGTCATGAGAACACATTTTTGCATGTCATTTTTACACTATGGTAACGGCCTTAGTTAGGTTTAGTCAACAAAACCACTTAGTTAGGTTTAGGAAAAACTTTATTATTGGGCTTCAAAATAAGTACATCAACAAAGTAAAATACGTACAGAAACAACGTAACAGAAGTACAGAAAACACGCCACAAACGTCATTAAAAAACCCGTCACAAACGTCGCTTCAAAATAATTCAACAACACTTTGGGACACGAACACCGCTCTCCTGATTGGAAGTCCTGTGTTTGTTGGACCCATCCACTTCCCCTCCCAATATAGACTACATGGTGAACAAATGACACACCAAAAGCAAGAACGGCGCTCTTATTGCACGTGAAATGACTTGCGAATTACCGTGTCATTCATACGCCATTTACTGCGACCGGGCTGCTTTGCCAGTTTCTGCTGCAAAGACCACCAAGCACTTGTGTCCAACCATAAGCTACAATGTCCGTGGTTCGAGTCAGGGGACTTTTGCTGCATTTCTTTCTCTCTCTCCACTCTCCAGTTCTGATATAACTGATGCTATTGCAGCATCTACGGTAATCTTTTCAGGTCGTGTGATATGTGATCCCATGAAAACCCAGCTACGGGCCCTTCTGTGTGGAGTTTGCATGTTCTCCCCGTGTTAGCATGAGTTTTCTCCGGGTTCTCCGGCTTCCTCCCACAGTCCGAAGACATACAGGTTAGGATAAAATACCACCCCAAATATAATAATCCAAAAGGCCACTAAGCACCACATAGTTGTTTGGTAATATATTCCACCCCGTCTTGATTTGTCGGCTCTATACATCAGTTTGTATGACTTTATATTTCAGGGCCCCACAAGAAAAAAAATACATGTTACACATTTAAAATTCACACTTGAAGTTTTAACTCAAACTGATGTAAATGAAGTAATATCTGTAAGGCAGTACTGCTGGACTACTTAGTGATTTTAATCACGTATGCTTCTCTTCATTTGATATTACTGCTCCCTGTAAAACCGAGACAATTAGGTCCGACAAAAGATCCCAGAGGATAAATGGTCTGCTAAAAGAACATTATATGCCCCATTATATGTCTCTGAGCTAATAACTACCATGAGTCACAAACCAAGGCTGCTATTCATTGTCCTATTAATGCTCCGCCTGCCACCCGGCTCCTTGTGACTGTGAGAAAATCTTCCGCTTAACTTGGCAAAACTGAAGGTATTTGACAGATTTGTTACTCCTAATTCCATGAACAACTGTGCTCCATCTCCTTGCAAGACCTACTGTAAATGCCATGAGACCCCCTTCAGCCCATTAGTAAAGCACATAAAAAAAAAAGGATTGAGCCACTTGGGTCAGACTTATTGGTATTTGCAGCTCTACTGGCCGTGTTACAAAAAGACAAACCCTGATATCGGAGTGTTAAATATCACCAAGCATTTCCTCAAACTCCTCTTAATCTTCCCCTCATAAAATCTGACTCCCAAAAAAGCAGCGTATGCTCATAAAACGGTTCGTATGATATTTTACGTAAAGTTATTTCTCATTTTTCATGCGTTTTCCTAAGAATGTTGAGCAACATGTGTTAATATCCGCCTGATACATGCATGCAGTCTTTTCAACATAAACTTCCGTCTTCACAGGAAACAACTTGGTTAGGTTTAGGCAAACAAATCTATTTGTTTAGGTTTGGAAAAGAACGTGGTTTAGGTTAAAACAACTATGAAAGTGGCTTTAAGTGTAGAAGTTATGTGACAAATAAATGAACATTGACTTCTGGTTTCACGCAGGATGGGAAAGTCTGTTTGTTGACCCACCCGTCCACCCCAATGTCCTCCTTATTCACATTTGTCTCTCTTCCTGGTTCACAATTACGTGGATTACATTCAAATTGATTTCATGGGATATATACAAGTTACAGTGCATTATTTTTCATAGGTATAGCTACGAACGATGTATGAGAACAGCCTGCAAAAAGACACATTAATGAGTTATATAATCTGGGTTCTCCTCTTAGAAATTGAAATCTGAAATATTTAAATTACACCAGAAACACCGGGACTAAAATGTGCTCATGCAAAACTGTCCCAACACTCACCACATTTGCACTCAAATTAAAAAATATAAATTACATTCCTACTTTGTCAAACCCTTTAATTCAATTTGACACTAATAGCATTTAGGATAAGTATTGTAGATTCTATTAACGGCCTAAACTCTAGGACCAGAAAATGAAAATCCTCCTCTTAATAGATTTTTTTTTTCTTTTGCAGCCTAAAGACTGGTTTACAGGAAAGAATGATCATCACAAAAGATAAGACATACTGGATTAGGCTCTGACTGTGCTTGTACTTGCAAACTTTGGTAAGCACTTACAAAGAAGGTTTTGTAACCCTCTGCTCTAGACAATGGATAGAGAATTTAGTAAATAAATAACTTAGTAAAAAGTAGAAATAATATTTCAGTTTTATACAAGCACCACACCTGTCAAGAAAACAACCCTGTCTCCCACAAAATTACGTTCCCACTTCCACGCTTTGAGGGAAACGTATTTTCTATTACGGTCGCTGTTTTAAACAGTTTTAAACATGTGATTAACATTGTAAATGGAAACAAAACGATACGAAAAAGCAACAAAACTACTTAGTTAGGGTTAGGCAACAATATACTGGGTTAGGTTTAATTAAGAAAACATCATGGTATGGCTTAAAATTACTTAAAAATAAAATTAAAACGTAAGAAATGACTACGTTTCACACAGGACACTAACAGAGGTCTCCTAGGAGAAAGTGCTTGCTCGCTCGTTATACCCGTTGTTATTCAATAACGTTTTTATTCAACTTATTTTAATTCACGGTCACTCAATATACTACGTCACCTGCTCTTCGCGTCACTCGTTGTGCTACTTCACTCGCTGCAGTCGTCCGCAGACTTACAAATGTATTTGTGATATGTAAAAGACAAACGTAATCCGCAACAAAATAGAATAACAAGAAAAATATATCCTTTTCTTGTTATCTTATTTTATTGATACATTTAAATCCTATCCTAGGAAATACGTCCATATTGAACAATTACATACGGAAGGAAGTAGTGCTTTATGTAGAGAGACGGAAAGTAAGGATGAGGAGATCAGGTTGCTTAATGGGCATGATAAAATATTGGCATTAGACAGTAAAAACACATATTGTCATTTAACATAATCAAGAGTTGTGCAGAATCGTCAAATGTCAACATTCTTGGAGTTGTCACAAGCAATTACAAGTGATCAACAGAGTATGGCATTTTGTCAATAAAACTTTCTGGTGTGCAAGAAATATAGTAACTGAAACACTAATGATGGTCCACAGTGGCAGATTACCAGCCATTGTGTGTTCCAAGCTGTCTGTTTTGTTTGTGCTCCCAAGGAGATGTTACACTTCCTGCTCCACTGCACGCATTAGCCAAATACTAGAGAGACTTAAATCTGCCCTCTTGTATATTACGCAACCGAAGCATTTAACATTGTTCCACAAACTGAGACAGGAGCATTTAATGCTCCTCTAAGAAACGAGAGCACATATCTATTATTAATGCGTATTTATTTTGACTTGATTTGATTTTATCGTCATTAAAAGCCTTGTTAAACTGCTCTTTCAACACTCAGTAAGATGTAAACTTGTGCTGTTAAACAGCTGATGTAAAATATGCAGTGATAAAATTGGAGTCATTAAAATTATTACAAAAAGAAACCTGCTATAGAAAAATGCCTTAGGAATGTATATTCATTATGTTGCCCTCTCTGTCCTGCAGAAGAAAAAAAAAAAAAAAGTTACTCAGCTTTTGCTAATGAAAAAAGAAATGGTGTAGGTTATCCAACACAACGTAGCCTTCAGGCTTCACGCTTAGTTTTAACTGTCTCCTCCTAAGTGGCTTTAATTGCCCAAGTGTACCACTGTCTGCTCAAATTAGATTAGTGCACCGCTGGATACGCATAAGAATGAAGAACTAACCCTGCATAGCCATCGACGTGCAACTGAGGCTGATGATTGAGTCTGATCATGTTTTTATTAGACGCAAGCTAAAAAGCAAAGATAATTAAGATCAAGTCACTTTACAAAGGCATATTTTAATTCAAACTTTATTCAAACCACTATAAGCTATAAAGTATAAAGAGAATTTTGAATGCCGGCATCGTATAAAGGGGTCTAGCACTATCAGTAATCTGCAACCTTCATTTTCAAATCAACATTGAAAGAAAACATTTTGTCACAACTTTATTTTAACCCCCTCAACACAGAGTGAAGATACTGGTACCATATGAAACTAAAAAAACATAAGGAGTCCATTGTTACCAACCATGTCAGGCTAGCTTGTCAGGAAGAATGCTAAATAATGCTAAGATGTTGGCAGGCATGGCGATGTCAAAAGGGTCCCTTGACCTCTGAACTGAAGATATGCAAATGAAAATGGGTTTTATGGGTACCCAGGAGTCTCCCCTTTACATACATGCCCACTTTATGAATATTACATGTGGTTTCAGAACAGTGTTGCAATTCTTGCAGAAATCTCCAAATATCAAAGTTTTTGATACCAAATCACAGCATGGCTTTTTCTATGGTGTTCCTCAAGATCTTGGTGTCTTAATGTGGTATTTTGGAGGGATTATTGATATATTTTATCCATTTTTGAGTAGTACAAAATAGTTAAATTTAGCAACAAATCAGTGGTATCAACCCAAAAAATTGCTGCAACAATTTATTAGACATATTAGAGCATAGGAATGGCCATCACAAACTTATATCATAATGTTCTAAGACCTTATACACGTTCACAATTTATTTTTATTAATTAAATACTTTGTTATTTCTTATTAATGATTAGAACAACTTGACACACAGTACTGAGCTGTATTTCAAATTAATCTTCAGGTTCCCAGCTTTCAGATGATGTACACCACTTCTATGTGATGTATCTTGTTGACTTTTTGTCTACCCCTGAACATCCCCTGTCCCCCACCCTTACCCCTAAAAGAGGGCGGAATGGTGAGGAGTTAAGGGTCCCATAGTATTGTAATATTTTTCTAAAAAATTAACTGATATAACTGTAATTTCTTATGAAGGTTCCTGGAGAAGACCGTTGAATATGGTACTAAATATAGGGAAGATGGAAACAGTGTTCAAATGGTTAGATTTTAATTAATTAATTCCAATTAATTGATAGAGTAACAAAGAGAGTCAATGGAAAGTTGGTCAGATGAACGTGCAAAAATGTAAATGTTGTGATTGTAAATCACAGGCAAGCTTTGATGTGAATGTGTAAGACATTCTCACTCCCAACTTGCCAAATACCAACGCTTAGTGCATCCCTCTGGCGTCAGTTTTGGACGTGCTAGGGACGGCGTGCCAATATATGTTCATTACATGCATAGCGTCTTTTCAAAATAAACTTCTGTCTTCACAGGAAGTTTAGGTTTAGGCAACAAAACTACTTAACTTGACTGACTAGCGAGTGACTAAAAAGTCACGTGACTAGCGAGTGACTATGAGTCATGTGACTAGTGAGTGACTAACAAGTCGCTTGAGTATAGCGACTCACATGACACAATAAGTCAGCAAGTGAAAATCCTTTGTTTATGTGTCCCATGCACCAGCCCTCCCATCCGGCCTTAGCAGACTCCTTGCTCTTAAATACTTCATCAGTTGCTCTGACCGTCCAATAATGACACAAGTGGGTTAGTTGAAAGCCTAATACAGATGCTAAAGGGTTCCTCCACGCGTCTTTATCCGACCAAGCGTCAGCATTTGACGAGTTGGGAGTGAGAACGGGTCGAAATGTGTGTGCAGCCCAGAATCCCTTCTCACAGGAAGTGAGTCTTGTATGAGTTTGAGACAAGGTCAGTGACAGCACTCAAGTCTACTGCCGCTGAGCAGGCAAACAAAGATCGGGGAATGACGCATCCTTCGCCAATTCTGTTCATCAACAGCCATACTGCTGTTGCACTGCTGTGGGTGAAGGTACTGTGAGACACAGGCAGCAGTGAAGAAGAACATTGAAAAGAAGTCTCCTCGAACTCATGTAGGTAGTGATGAATTCAGGGGTGTCAGGGTATAACAACACAAGTTGCATCATACGGACAGCATCCTCATACTCCTGAATAGTGATGCCCACAGCATAGCTAAAAACACCAGCACCAGCGTGTTCAAGTGGCTTGAGTAAATAATGGAGCCAGAAGCTTTTGTTTTTTGTACAGCATTCAACTTAGATGCCTTATGGCGCAATGGTTATTGAAAGGTTACATGAGTCATGTACTGCAAATGTTCCTTGAGTCATTAATTAGATGTCTGTGTTCTTATTTTATCATGTGATGGATTCAATGTGCGTTGTAGATTCTTATATAATTTGAGTCATACCTGATTGTACTTTATACATTAAAACTTCTTCTCTCGTAGCCTCAAAACAGAACAAAAGCTAGCTCAAGCCCAGTTCACGGTAACAGTTTGACATTTCAGTGACGATAAGCTGCAGAGAGAAGCAAGTGAGTGAGCAACCCTGAATAATTTAATGTGAATGTGTGTGCAGCTCTTTATCCCTAAGAATTACATTCCTATTTGAGGATTCTGAAGGATGTACAGTTCGTCCGATGTCAGCATTAGGTGCCAGTGCAGGAAGCAATCCGCATCAGTATTTAGTGAGATGGGAAGTACTGTAAGGGTGTGGATGGAGGTGTGGGGGGGTGGGGTAGATGGGAACTTGATCCAGATTGAAATATCTCGACTAACTATTTGACAGTTTGCCATGAAATTTTCAACCGGAAGATGAGCATCAATCAGCATGTTAGCATTGATATTGGCATTCAGCTCAAAGCACCACTGTGCCTACATGCAGCCTCTCAGTAGCCACAAGGTTAGAGCAGCAGTGGGTGGAATTGGAGCAAATGTGATTAAATTTTTTTTCTAAAACGGTCACTATATCCTGACAGTAGCGCATGAGACAGGTAATCTGAAAAAAAATAATGTGCCTCGGTGTCCTCCGTTGTCCTCCGGTGCTCCTAATGGCATCTTCAAGATTTCACCAACCGGAGGGAAACATCCAATCAGAGCTGATCTGGAGCCTTGCCGTCTCTGAACAGCTGTCAATTGCTCGCAAACTCCGATCAAACGGTCAAAATGGGCATTGCTGATCAAATATGAATCAATATTCTGTTACTGTAATGTCTATTTCTCACATCAAATGTTTTCAGAAACATCTTGTAGTGTACTATTTAGCTGTTAAATGAGAAAGTTTGTGACCCGGCAGCCATGTTGAGATCAGTTGAAGAAATAACAAGCACCGCCCATCAGCCAGAGCACAGCCAATAGGAACGCTCTCTCTGAAATGACCTGTGATTGACCAAAGTCTCCCGTAACGGGCTAGATTTTTTTTAAAGCCTGAAAACAGAGCCATGGGGAGGCGCAGAAGTCTAGTTTTCTCTCAGAACACTTGAATTGCAATATGCTGAAAGGTTATTATCGAATTTTTGCCCAATGATACCAAAAGCATTCCGCCTACTGCCACTTTAAGGCATGTAGCTGTTACGGTTATGGTTAGGGTACACCTCCAGGAAATAAATATAAGTCAACGTAATGTACTCACACGGGACAAAAACGTGTGTGTCTGGATTTAATGAGGATACATTCCCACTATAATGACTGAAACTGTTCCCTGAAGATGTTCTCTATATTTATTTCCTCGCTCTCCATCCTCTATTCTCATCATTGCCGTCATCACTCCCTGTATCTGCAAACGGAGACTGATGACAATGCATCAAGCTAGGATAGAGCAATAAAAGAAGAGAGACCGAGAGATGGATAAGGTGGAAAACAAAGAAGAGATATGAAGAAAAGTGACAAATTGAAGAGGAAAGAAGCAGAATAGGAAAGGAAAAAAAAAATGTAGAGAAACTAAAACAAAGCTACACAGCACAAGATTAAGTGTCCAGGAAAAATGTGGGGCACTAGAAGAGAGATAAGTGGATGATGCTATACCTTTCCGTTTGTGTACTATCTGTGTGTTTGGGCTGAGGGAAAGATAATGAAACAATAGGGAGGGAGAGTCAGGGTTGAAATTGGGACTGACATCTTGAAAGTTTGTCCAAAAACCAGACGGAGAAGCATCCCATCTCTGAAACCAGATCTGTCAAGACAGAGAAGTTTAGAAGGCTTGGATAGGGGAGGAGAGACATGGTGGGAAGAGAGGAAAGGAGACAAAATCTATCCAAGAAGAGCTAAATTATTAGGGACGGAGCGGAGTTCAGAGAAGATAAGATTACAAGACAAGAGGCTCTGTGAGATAGAGGCAAGATAGAGACAGGTGCACCATTCATAGAAGGATAAATGAACCAGAAAGCAATAGAGCAATAGAGGAGGTGGGGGTAGATCATCAGCCAGCCAGAGGGTCGGGCAGCGATATGAGGGGGAGAGTGTGACAAGGATGCATGGCAGCAAAGAGTTGGTCATGATAGATAGAAAGAAGAAAAAAAGAGGCAGAACTGCCAGAATCCACAGCTCATTGTCATTGCAAATAATCTGCTTGGGGTCACCTTATTCAGCATGGTCATGGCTGTGTCCCTTAGTAACACCTGCTGCTCTTCTGCTCCACACTTTGCCAAAGAAGATGTTGATGTCAACACGGTATATGTGCACTGAAGCCCAAACCTTTAGGAGGAGGATTTGAAATGAGTTGTTAGCCCAATTAACATATAAGAACATGTCACTTTTACCAACACAAAAGAACATTTTCTATCTGTGCTTTTAAGTTTAAGACACGTAAACACTGTCAGAGTTTGAAGCAAGTCCAAGTCAGGTCTCAAGTCAATCAAGAAAAGGTCAAATCAAGTCTCCAACTCCGAGTTTAGACTCAGTTAATAGTGTTCGGTCTGCACAAGGTAAGCGGGTCATTCAGAGATGATTGCATGGCTTTTTCTTTTTTTACAGTCACCTAATTTGCTTGCTTGACACTCAGGTTCGCATTATGAGTTTTGGAGATTTGGGAGGTGTACGCATTAATTCCTCGATGAGCCTCAGTGACCTACGATTTCCTACACCCTTCTATGCGTAGGTCAGGTCCTCTTAAAGTCCATCTAAAATCACTATCAGTCACTCCTTTTTTGCAGTCAAAAAATCTTTTATATTTTTATTTTTAAGAAAGAAATCTAATAAAATATATTGTGGAGAAATATTACAAATGTTCCTTTTTCTGTCAGCCTGTAACAGGGTGGGGTGTCCATGTTTTATTGACAGTGGAGCTGGCAGGCTGAGCTCCAGCAGGGAAATGACAAACAAACTGTGGCTTACAAGCCATTGGCAGACAGCATTTTGTTAACAGTAGCATTGAAGAGTATGTATGCCAGGACCAGCATTTAAGTTGACAGAAATGTCTTTTTCAGGTACATTTTAAAGCTGTTTTGTGCTGCAGCTGACCAGCTAACTAAGCTGCTTGACGTCAGCAGTGCGCTGTCCCTCGACGATGTTTGTGTGGTAGCTCATTCAACAAGCTAGACGGAGGACAAGACATGGGTCCATGTTTGTAAGTTAGTTAAGAAAGAGACATTAGCAGGAAAATGAATACTGGCTGTTTTGTAGCAGGTATGTCATGAGGAGGCATTTTAGGCTTTTCGCGTTTCATTTGTACGTGACACAACATGCCTATGGTAATGTCGTCAATTAGGTTTAGGCAACAAAACCACTCACTTAGGTTTAGGCAACAAAGCCACGTGGGTTTAGGAAAAATGTCATGGTTGGGCAAATAAGTAAAATACGTACAAAAACAACGTGACATAAGTACAGAAAACATGTCACAAACGTCATTAAAAAACATGTGAAAAACGTAACTTACAAACAAATCACAGGTTTGAAAATCCTGTGTTTGTTGGACCCACTCAACTTCCCTTCCCCATCCACCATAAGCGGTCTTTCTTGCTTTTTATTTTACGTCACTAGCTCTAAGCGTAACATAATATACCTGAACGCATTTACATTGCAGTCAATATAGACTACATGGCATAAAAACGACACGCCAAAAGCAATAAAGGCGTTCTTATCGCACGGTGATTGCCTTATCGTGTCTTTCATACGTCTTTTTCCTTTTTTACATACTGTGTAGTCATGAACATAAATATACAAAAACAGATTCTGTCTCCATTAAGATATTAAGTATGCTGTCGTTCTCTCTCATGGAAAAACACACTTCCTGCCAACAGGTAGAAATATCCACAGAGACCAGAACTGGTGAAGTCCTGCCAAGCACTGTCATCTCCATTTTAATACTGCTTAATTAGCTTGGTTTGACAGGCTCTGTTAATATGTAGCTGCTAAATGACTTGCATCCAAGGATTATCCACTGACCCTACAATCAATCAAGACGGCATAATGGTAGCCAACTCTGAACAGTGTTTTATTATCAAGAGAACGAGCTGAGGCAATAATAATTTGTTTTGGATTTCACCACATGGGGTGCGGCATGTGTGTGACATTCATGCAGATGCAGGCTTTCAGACTCTTAATGGCCTTCCATTACCATCAATCACAATAACCTTAAAGCACAATACCTGCTCTAGGACTAGCACTGGTGGCAGCATTTCATTGAGGTTTGCCACTTCCAGTTAATTTCAACTTGACTTGACAAAATGCCAATAACCTGCACTGATGTCTAGGGTTAGACCATTGCCTTTCAAGAAATAGTTTGACATTTTGGAAAAAGACACTTGCTCACTTTCTTTCAGAGAGTTAGATGAGCAAATGATTTCTTTCAGATAGGATTAAACCTACAATATTACCGAGAGGATTTACAGACGGAAACTCGGGATAATTAAACAAAGGTTTTCTAAAAAATGTTGTTCTGTTCATGCACTTTGGTGAAATTTGATGTCACCAGTTTGATATATATATATCTATAAATGTCCGATTTCTGTGTAAATACCTTCTTAGCAATCTGCTGAGCCACTTATAAAACAACCCACTAAGCGTGTATTTGTAGAGGGAAACATGTTTTATGGACCATGGACCTGACAGACATGCTTTGCATCCATTTGGCTACGTTAATCTATCATAGTTTCCATTATATGTGTCCCAAACTACTACAAGGGAAGAGATTTAGATGGCTGTAAACAAGCGTCAGCAGCATCAGTGTGGGGTAGTGTTTAGCACTTGCTCGGTATTAACGTTGACATCCTGCCATTTACAAGTTACGCCTCAGAGTAAGTGGTTCGAGAAAAAAAAGCAGCATGCCGCTCTCAGGCAATGACCCGTCATTGAATTAAGAAGGCTGTCAAAGTTACATAGCAAAAGAAAATCCCATCTTTAACTCTGCCGTTTATACCGTATAAGTATGGAGTCCAGTGACAACTTGTACAGAACCTTTGAGAAAGTGACTCAGGTGATGACGATTGGCCATTCGGCCTTTGGAGCACACCTCTCAGAGCCAAGAGGTGGTGAAAAAGGTGGCACAGTGAAGTGATTAAATGAGTGTTTATATCTTTGTGTACATACTAATCTAGTGCATATAGTACTGCAAATGCATCTATCATTGCGGAGTCCTCCTCAGATCTACATATCAGCCTGATTAGGGTCACTGGATGAGAGAGATTTATGACTGTGCCCGTAGGAGCAGGTGATAAAACTTGACCATCCGTGCATATAGTAGTTGACTAATAACCAAAGAGACCTAGGTGGAATCTTAATGGGGGAAATGAGGGAGCGAATGAGAGGAGAGGGAGAGGGAGAGATGAAGGCGCACAACAGGGCGAATTCAATAACGCAGAACTTAAATTGTTGCGATTTTTTCTCGAGAAGAAAAGGAATCTGATTGTCTTTGTCTGCCAGTAGAACGACCCCCCTTGCGTATAGCATTTAGTTATCTATCAGACAATCAACGTAGCCCCAGTTCTTTCATGCCTTATTAAATTCATACAAAGTTGTAGCATAGAGAGGAAGTTAGGGGGAAAAGGAAAGAACATGAATCTGAAACAGCTTCTACTGAAATGGTGTAAGATGCAAAGGGGAGAAAAACTTTTTTCTTCGGCGCCTATGTGTGTGTTTGTCCACCAGTTTGTATGTGCCAGCCCATGGGTCTCTAATGCTGTTCATTAGCTGGAGGAGTTGTGTCAAGATGTTAAAAACAGGCTGCCAAAGCCTTGAGCCCCTTGGTGTAACGCTGCCTGCTCATAGATGGCATTCCTCCCAAAGGACTGGGCCTCGCTGTCGGTAACAGAGCACGGCAGACACAGAGCCCAGTCAATTAAACAGCAACACTGTTCATATCACAGTTACACCAAAGGAAATACTAGGACACGAGGTGCCACATGCCCCCTGTAGAGTGGGAACAAGAAGAGATCTCAGGAGAAGGTACACACGCCTAGAGGCAAACACAGTCATGGATTCTCATAATTACGCTAGTACAAACAGACTATAGATTGTTATACCTCCTCTGACTCAGATGATTGGTTTGACAGCCCCAGCAGTCATCCTTTTTCTTCCTAATCCTCTCAACACACATCCATGTAGTGACCTTCAGAAGGTTGATAGCCGCGCTGGAGCTGCAGGGAGGGACAATGCTTCGCTAAGCTCAGTGAGATCAGGCTGCACTTTATCTCTCCATCCGTTTCTTTCAGCAACACTGGTCCTGCCGATGTCCCTTTTCGGTTCCTCTGCAGGAATATCAGATCCTGCTGGAGTGTTTGGCATAGTTGACCAACCAGCATTTATCTGCTCTGTCTTCACCAGCATTAAAGGGGCGGTTTGTTGTCTCAGTGAGACAAGAAGAGCATCCTAGGACTGATGTAAGCTGCATGACAAAGTGTTTACCACCAGTAATGAAAAGTGACTTTAGACAATAACAGTGCTTATATAGATAACGTTCCACATCAAATTGGATGTGTTTAGGATTTAACTCTTAACTCTATCCCTTATCCAAGGCCATTATACAAAATTGCTGTCTATTTCCAAGAACTCAGACATTTCAGTCACTCAGCAGGTAATGGAATTGGTTTCCAGAAGAATGTTGAAAATGCTAGCACATCCGAGTCTTCTCAGGTGTGAAAAAAAAAGATATAAAGTCAAAGATGTCACAGGATTTCTTCATCCAGAAGTGCACTCAGCGCTGTCACAGCTGGCCAGAAGATATATAGAGAGCCCCGGAGTCATGACCTCACGTAAACAATGCAATCTCTCTTTGAGCATTTCTTTGATCAGTCTTTGGGAAAATTGATGCGTTAGGGTTTACATTCAGACATGTCTGAGCTAACCATTGCCTATTTCGTTGAGTAATGACACTGAATCTTTGACCTGTGATGGTCTAGTGCTCATGGGAAATGATGTTCGTTAAAGATGTTCGTATATAAGAAGTGGACGTAGACACCGTTACGTCACCTATTGGTTTGTAGACTGCCGTTTTGAAGCCTCGAGTTTGGCATTTTGGCTGTCACCAAGTTGGCTTTTTGCAACCAGAAGTGACACGAGAAGGTGGAGCTAAATTCAACGGAACGCTGAATAAGACATTTTCAAGCGACCAAAATTTTACAATTAACTTTCATGAACTGAAAACACACTGTGAAAGGGTTAAAGTTGTAAGACGAAAACAAGGACAACTCCCAGACCAGACAATGCCGTGGTAGCAACCTGTCAATCACAAAGAAGCCACGCCCCAAATTATACCCTGCTTTATCATCTATTTTACTCTAAATGGGACCATAATTTACTAAATGGACATCATGCTGCGTTGAAGAAGACTTGAAACTAGTGGTTGAGACCATAAACTCATATTTTCAATGTTTACTGAGGTAATAAATCAAGTGAGATTTTCTCATGGACTTCTATACAATCAGACTTCTTTTTGCAACCAGAGAAGTCGTCCCCTGCTGGCTATTAGAGAGAATGCAGGTTTAAGGCACTTCCACATTAGCTTCACTTTTCGGACCCGGAGGTTGCCCACTGCTCTGGACTGAATTGTTGTGGGTGAAAATGTCAAGTCTTTGCTCAGAAGACACTCCTTGCTTAGGGACAAGGCATGAAACAGATATTTCAATTCCAGTCATGCATGTCCATTTTGACTGATTTACGTAAACATGTTACAAATACATGTGCATCCGAGGTATCGTTCTAACATACACATATTTTTTTCAAACATACAACACAATAATGCTAAAAAACTTGGACCTATTTTCCACTGTGGTCTTTTTTGAGCGGTAGGTATATGCAGCAATTGAAAAGAAAGGACAGCTGTCCTAACAATGTCCAATTACAAGACAACAACCTTATTACATCAGCTCAATCAACTCAACGTGTCTGCATACAAAGAGCGTATAAACAAAGGAAACAAACACCAACGCACATATACAACCTGTTCCTCTCATCCATTTTATTCACAGGGAAACTAAAAGTATTTGCATTTCATTTGCATGTAAATTAAATCCCCCATCTCTTTGGTGACTGACTGGAGATTGAGAAGCTAAACAAAAAACACCTTTTAACCATTTTAGCTATTTAGGAAAGTAAAACAGGCTATTTCTTTGAGGTTTACTTCCAATGCAACACAAGCTTCTGAAAAATGCATATACAGTAGCTGCACTCGAATTCCTATTTTTTTCACAACACCTGTTCCAGCACCATAGCAACAGTGGTCCAGTCTACCTCATCTGCTGGTATGCTGCTCAGTGCATTATGGACAAAAATAAACCAACACCTGTGTAGGTGGACATGCATTATATTTAAAATGAGGCGTACTTAGAAGGCACAGAGATGTTTTATTCAGGCAAACAACACAGTGAAAAAAATCATTTGATAATGGTCAACCTATGACCTGAAAATGATTGTAATTTTGGGTTATTCAGAACAAATGAAAGTTCTAGGCAATCCTAGGATGGCTCATTTCCCTCAGGCTTTTTATATCTTGGCTTCCACGATGTCCTGTGGGAGGAATCATTTTTCACCAATCACTCGCTGAGTGTTGTGCCGAGAACTAATCCCAGTCCAATTTATTCCATTTAGGTCAGAGAAGCAAGTAAAGAGAGCACTCTTAAATCTTCTGTCTGCATTTAGAAACGAATAAACTAATTAAAGGGCTGCAGAGGCTGTGGCCGGGAATTAGTGCGCCAAACGGCCTCCCATAACCTCGTTTCCAGCAGGCCCGTCGATTCCTCGTGTCATTTATGTGTTTTGTTCCATTTTATTACCGCGAAAAAAAGCCAACACAAGAGGAAGAATGATTGAGAGAGTAGAAAGAAAGTCATAAAACTGTAATGTGAAACAGGCATGTGCATTTTGGTGTTTTTTTTTTTTTTACTTCTCTCCGGCGGGCTTTTATTAGCTTGTGATACAGTCGTAAAAAACTAATTCTTAATGCAAGGGACAGGAAAGCATCCGAATACAGAAAACAGATGAAGAGAACTTGTGATTTATCACACATCTCTATATTACTGGTTTACGATGCCTTTCTCTTTTTATCTTTGGGTAGATTGCAGATCTTATTTTACATGAGGGTTTTGAACTCTCCCACTTGGCTATGATGTTTGCAGGGTTGTAAGCATGGCGAGAGGAAAAGAAACCACAGGGTCTGTCTGGTATAGCTGTTGTAAGAGGTTCTGCATTTTAACTTTAATCTGCAAGTGTCTGCACTGCAACAGCCTCCCCGGCCCGCTTCTAATCTTCGAGTAGAATTGGGGCTTTGCCCTTGATTGTGCAATTCTTTATGGAGGTGGACGATGTGTGCATGGGTGTGGGAAAACTATAGTGCTGCTGCTATTCCCGTTGGAAAAATGGAGGAGACTGGGCAGGTAATAGAGATAAAAGAGGCAATAGAGAGACTGAAAGCAAAGGGTGTGTGATAGGATTTTAAAGTGAGAGGAAAGGAGGATACTGTATAAACTAGGTCACAAAGGAAGGGAGGGAATGAATGTTAAATGACAAGAGGACAGCTGCTTCTTAGGTCATTGACACACCGAGAGATTTAGCAAAAAATACATAAGGGAGAGACAAATGAGTTCCTGCTCTCTGCAACCTTAAGCAATCTCCAAAGGCAACCAGAGACAGCAGATATTAAACAAAGCAAAATAACGATCTCTAGTGAATATTAGCCCACTCCAACTTTAATCTGTTACCTAACTGCCAGCTGGGAATATGGCTGACGTATCCTTTAAGGGATCTTTTGAGAGGTTTTTGCAACAGTTGCAAGTTTCAAAAACGAACTGTCCTTTAGAACGACACGTAAGCATTTTCTGATCTGATGCCTCTATGGTTTAGTTTAAGGCACAAATGACGTATTTAGGGAAAGGTTGTGGTGAGTTAGAATAAATCTCCTAGTTAAGGAATGATCACAAATTCAATAAACCAGTCTCTCCTATTCTGACCTCCCAGGAAAACATGATTATTATGCTTATTACTACTGACTACATCATTGTATTAAGTGTTTCTAAACTCAGGTGATGAAGCTGTTGGTCAAATGATTCTCAATCTATGCTTCTCCTCTATGATATGATGTCACATGGCGGAAGCAATGGTTTTATTTGTTTTACTTATATTTATATTACTTTGCCGTGGCTGTATATATTGTGTTTTAATCTTTTCTTTATTGTTTGGTTTTACCTGCATGCTTTTACTTTGAAATGTACTGTTTGCTTTACATTGCTGCATCTTTATTTCCTGTTGTTGGGCATGTGATAATTACCACTAACAACCTGCATCTGGTTGAGCTCTCACCTTTTAACTGACATTGGTTTTAACCTATTAGACACCAGGATGTAGCTACTGGAACCAATGGTGTGGCTGGGAGGAGGGACCTGACCTCCAAATCCAGAAATAAAGACAAAAGCAAAGAACTGCACAGCAGGAGGACGAAACAGAGAGAGACAAGTGGGACAAAAGGGACTGAAGGCAGCAGGATGAAGCCGACAATGTATGGGGCACAATGTAGGTGAGGACCAGGTGAGCATGTGAGCATTGATGATGATGTACGTATCTCCCTCAGCGTACCTATGGGCACACTGAAGGAGTCACAGGAAGAGGTAGAGGAAGGGTCCAGCACTGCCACTGCCACCATGGCAACAGACAACCGCAGACTGGGCAACGGACAACCGCAGCCCTTTCTCATAGGCCTATTTTGACATGTCACAGTAGGAAATTGCAGGTGTAAATTATTAAATGAATGAGGTCTGAATTCCATTTAGCAGCTTTGATTTCACATTCAAAGTATCAAAATGTCTGCTGTGAGAAAGGCCCATTCCCAGGGCGTCAAATACCGAGGCTTTGTAATGGCCATCGGAGTGTGATACCACCGCAGAAGGTGCCCTTTAATGTGGTATGAAACACACCGGCTTTTCAATTATAGTCAACCCATCATTTCCTACAGGAAATGCTCAGAGAAAGTTCTGTGGTGAAGAAGTTTAAAGAGTGAAAGAAACAGGGTGGGCGGGAGGGGAGGCGAGGGGGAAGGGTCCAACAAACACAGGGCTTTCATCCAGGAGACCGCTGTTCGTCTCCCATGCGTTAAGTTTCATTTTCACATTACAATCATTTGTCAATTCGTATCCTGTGTTCACAATGTTCAGTTTCATTTTCACTTTATAAACAAAGTAGTTTTAAGCCCAACAATGTTGTTGTTTTTTCCTAAAACTATTAATTAAATGGTTTTGTTGCCTAAACCTAATGTAACGCAAAGGGGAACTATAGTGGTTTTTCATTCCAAAAATAAAGTGACCCCAATTGGCGTGACAAAGTGTCAACATCAGTCGGTGCCAACATCAGTCGGTGCCAACATCAGTCCCCCCACCTCCCCACGCGCTAGGCAGTCGTTAAAAAGTTAAGACTGACGAGTGAGCGGCTGCCACGGTGGCCAAGCCGGCCGGTGAGGTCCAGGCACACAAGGACAGTGTCCCCAGCTCTTACTCTAAGCTATTCAGACTTTTAACCTCATAATTTTTGGACATTTCATATATTTTTTAGGGTTACATTTTAATTGTTGGTTTACGGTAATGTTACCTGGGTTTTAGGTTTTTTTAGTTACAAATTATTGTTATACGCACACCCCCTTTTCGACTCCTTGGTTTCCTCAGTATCCACCCAAGCGAAATAACCCTTACAAACTCCCCTTTCCCTCCATTACTATAAACTTTAATTCAGTCAGAACAAAAACAAGCTATAGAGAAAATGAAAAAGCCAACAACATGTGTTTGAAGACTTCATTAGGGACAGTATAGTCGACGAAGCAGCATTTGGAACAGAACAGCTTAGGAATCCTCATTTAATGTACTGTACATTGCGGACTTTACTTTGCTGACCAGCGCATCACGGTGACAAACTGTCCTGCAGTTATGTACAGGGGCTTACATTATTCTCTGCTGTCAAAATTCCCCATGTACTTCCTCTATACTTCCATCGTCTCAAGGCTTAATTTCTCTGTGTCTGCACTCTCCTGAACGCCGCTTATTTAAGTCAATCTACTCAATTGCCTTTTTATGCCAGAGCCCCAAGGGAACCTTCCTACGACAATCATTATCCTAAATAGAAATTCTATGACTCATTTTCTCCCTCTCCTTTTGTCCTGCACAATGTTTAAATTTTCTCTCTTTTTTCCTCTTTTCTCTTAAAGGTGGTCGGTTCAGCTCAACTTCAAAATGAATGTGGAAAACAAGATGACAGTTTCTATTCATGTATGAAATTTAGTAATCCAAGCCTGAGGTCTCATGTCAAACTGACACTCTACTGCTCCCCGTGGCATGCATAGTAACCACAGGACCAGCAGCACCATCGGCCCCTCCTATGAGCAACAGCGTGTTGTGTGTTTCCATGGTTATGAGTATCCCGGTTATGATCATGTTCGTGAGAAGATGTTTAGATGCAACACAGAGAAATTGGGAGCAGTGGAGCAGTGGATAAAGATAGGCAGACAAAATTCTGTTTCTTCATCGCTTAAGAAGTGAAATGCTTTCACTACTGCCATTATTTGTATTTCTGTTAATTTGGCTGAAGCCGCACCTGCGCAGGTAGACAGCGGCGCTTGATAACCAGGATATCAACCATGCAACCAACCCATTCTCACTCCCAACTCGTCAAATACTGCCGTTTTGTGACGAACCAGGCAACTAACTCCAATGTAAACCCACTCGCTGCGTTATTCGACAGTCAGGGCAAGTGACGTAGTGTTAGAGTCAACTTAGGGTCAGCGGGCAGTAGGGGTGGCGGATGAGTCAAACAAACACAATACTTTCAACCAGGAGACCGGTCTTTGTGTCACGTGTGAAACTAAAAGTATAACGTTTAGTCACATGACTCTTCTGTATCGTCAGCCCTGTGAGTCACATGGGTCACTAGTCGGTGAAGTTAAAGTTTATTTTGAAAGAACACTATGCATTGTAACGAGGGTAATATTGACACTCCGTCCCTTGTCCGTCCAAAAGTAACGCAAGAGGAGTACCCCGCACGTTGGTCTCCAATGCCAAGGGGCACTGACCAAGTTGAGTTGATGCAACAGTACCTTTCGGTATATTCCAGCAAGGATATTCCGGTTTCTCTTAAACGGGATAAGGGCTTATTCGGGATTCTGAATTTGAGATATGGTGTTTACATGCTCAAACACATAGGCTAAATGGGATGCTTCAAAAACCCGATCATAAACAAGATACTCATGTCCATGTAAACACACTCCCTTTTTGACAATATTCAAGATCAAGATATGAAATTGACTCTTCGCTCACCATGAGGCAAGGCGTAGAGCATATTGCAGACGCTTGTAAGTCATCATTACACCTCCACAACACTTCACAAGCAGTTCATCGAAATGGAAGTAGCCAAACCATTTCCAAAGAATAATGATAAACAGAAGGAGACATAAGAGCAAGCTGTGGGCTACTCATGAGCTTTGGCATCGGGCTGAGCACACTACACCACAGGGTCAAACTATCCAAACATCTCCAATAATTTCATCATCAGTTGACCAATAATCCAAACGCCAGTGTATCAGTAATAAATAACATAACATAAATCATGAAACGGTATACTACCGGACAACAGTGAATAGATGGTAAAGTGTTTTGCTTCCAACATTAATCCTCAGAGCCAGCCAACAAGACTCTTATCACTGTTGATAATATCTAGAAGATGCAATGTAGATATTGCCATCGTATATCACAGAAGTTGCTTAGACAAACAATGATTTTAGATTATTATACGGTCATACAATAACTTTCCCTGCAATCTGCTCACACCTTATTTAGAGATTGGTCTGAAAATGTATTTGCAGGAAACTAACCATTTTTAAGATCGAAGGAGATAGACCTGCAAGAAATGAAGGATGGACATTTATTGAAAATAATAATAAATCACTTTCTGGTCTGGGGAAACAAAAGCATACAAAAGAAAAAAAGAGTGAATAGTGATTGGCAATGTCACACATTTTTGGTTTCAATCCAGTACTAAGTAACACCAGGACAGTATTGCTGATACCAGATAAACTGACTTTTTAACGTTCTGTACAATAATGTCTTGTCAGATTTTCATGTAATTTTAAACATTCAAATAGGAAAGGGCTGATATTTCAGTCTGCAAATAATCATAAAAATAAAGCAGCACTGGAAAAGCTGATAGGCAACCGCAGTAGTTGTCGACAAAGCCTCCGTTTGCAGCCTGCCTGGACACTCTCTGCCTCTCTGAGGGGCATTCATCAGTGAAATTTGTTTTGGTCACCGGGGCTTCTCCTTTCTCCTTCCCCTTTTGTTGCTGCTCTGTTTGTTCTGCCTCATTTTTAACTCGGAGTGTGTGTGTTTGTTAGTGGCCAGCCTTCCTGCAAATATCACAGTTGGGGACATTGTCATTAACAGGCGAGGAAAAATGACCAAATTATGGCTCAGCACCTCTAGAGGATGACGACTGGGAGTTATATACCCAGGTGATGGCTGATCTTGTCTTTGACAGTCGGTGCAGATAATGCCGCGGTGTGGTTGCAATTTAGCTGTAAATGAAAGAGGAATCCTTATTTTTGAGATGAGGAGGTAAAACTGATTTACAAAAAGAGACAGTTATTTCACTGGGTGTGGGCACAGTGTTGCCACACTGGGCAGTTTTCCTTTCCCAGTGCACACTGTTTTTTTTTAAATGCAGAGGACACTGAAAGCTTGGACTTTTGTCTAAAACTAAATCCGTTCAACATCCAATTGCAACAGGCCCACTTCAATGCACCAAAATCTGTAAAATATCAATAGTGGTCTCATCCAATTATTTCGAGTGACTAATTTGTCCTCCAGTCCGTACCATACGTCAATGCATGAATGCAATCATGCAGTAGCATCTATGGAAATCTGGTTCTCATTAAAGTATATTTTCAAAAAGTCATTGTTAAGAGATTTAATCAAGAGCACACTCTGACTGGTGACTGAAAGCTCATTCCCTATAAAAAGATCATTAAAAAATGACAAAGCAGAGAAGCCCAGACTTTAATGGGCCAGTTACTCAATTGAGTAATCAGAATAAAAGATAGTTTTATTGCCAAGTACATGGAATTCATCTTGGTGTTTTGGAGCATAACAATAAATACAGCGCAAAAATCAAGAGACATAATAGACAATAGAAAAAATATATATTAGAGAATATGAAAAAAATAAGAAATATGTACAAATATATCTGTTTTTAAAGTGGAAGAGCTGTACATTTTGTGCAGAAATGTGCAAAATGTGAGGTCAAATGTTAAAGTTGTAATGTTGACCTAGTTGGCTTGTTGTAGTTGTGCTTGAGGCATTTTGCTAAAGATTTTCTGTTGTCCGTAGAAACACCACTCTTTGTGTGAAGTGGCAAAACAGATAATTTGCAACATGCTGCAAATGAAGGTTACAATATTATAACCCTAGTTCTATAAGCACAGACGGAGCCCTCTACTGTACTCTGAGTATTACTCTCCTCCAATCCCGAGCAGCATTTGCCCACTGAAAACTTGCATAAGTGTATCCAGCCAATCAGGACATACCTACCCAAATACTGTATGTGTGGACCCCACAGTATATAAGGCAGCACACACTGCTGTCTGCTATCCTACACCCTCTTCAGTGAGCGGCGTAGGAGCTCTAACTCACACAGGCCTTCCGCCCGGCTGGACTCTAGTGGGTGGAGCCTGATGAATCCATGCACTGCTGCATAACATCAACCCCAACCACACTGATACTGACTGGCTAGAGGTTAGTCGCCGCAGCCCAACGACTTCTTTATAACCTTGGCTGCCACAGTGGGGAAGTAGGGGGTAAAGCCATGCCCTAACCCTGCAGGGGTCAAAAAAGACAAGCAGGACACCCTGCATACCACATTGATTGGGTTATCAACGGGCACAGAAATATGTTGGTGTATCATGCGTGGGGGTTAGGTGGGGATCAGATGCAACTGACACACACTGACCCTTTTCCAGTCCAGTCCTGTGTTGTTCCAGCAAGCACAGATCCTGAAAGAAAGCCTGACATGTCCAAGAGATAGAACCGTATGAACGGAGTGGGCGTTGACCATGGCGCTGCTGTACATGTGTCCTTGACACTCACTTCACCGAACAAAACCGCTGACTCTGCCATGCCGCATGTAGAGTGTGCGTGGACCGCAGTGGGAGGGTCTTTTCCCGCCGTCCTATAGGCTTGGTAGATGCACTCACAAAGCCATCCCGCCAGGCGTTTTCTTGGAAAGAGCTTTACCAGCCACACCTTCCCGTAGCACACAAACTGCTGTTCAGTGCATCCGATGGGGGCAGCGGATTCAACATAACGTGCCAACGCACATACTGGGCAAAGCAGATCTCCGTATCTTTGCTTCCCTGAACTTGCATGGCCCCTCTTTTTGGTTCCTCTGCTGTGTCTGTGTTTTCTATCTCCGGGGCTGCAGACCTGAGGAGTATAATCAGCGGCATGGGACACATCTGGGCCCTGTGTGCCCCATGCATAACAGCCTGAGCAACAGCAGTCCATTGTTGGCAGATCTCCTCTCACCGCATTTCTCTGTAATGTGGCTTTTGGTTTCTTTTTCCTTGTTTTTAACAGCACACATCCATGCAGCACATTTTCACGCATCCACTCCCCACACTACTGACTTTACAGCTTCCTCCCAGCCATTATTTTGACTTATTTTAACATTTATTTGTATATTGTTTTTATATACAGTATGTTATATGTGTATATTTTAAGTATGCCCATGTGTCTGCCATTTTTGTCACAGTTTTAGCAAAAGGGATCCAGTTGTATAACCGCCAACCTGAAAGACCTCCTTAAATTATTTGGAACAAAGGAGGGATTTGGTCTGATGGTATAGCCCCACTGCGGTCACCACGTAACAATGAGCAACTGGGGTGCACCGACAGGGTTAAAGTTAGGTTTAGTTCACACACTGAGCTAAGGTCAGTGTGAGCAAAGCTGTCTTGAATGACAAGACCTTCAGAGAGGAGCACTCCAGAGGCTCAAAGGGACCCTTCACCAAGACCTCAAACACCAATGGCTGTTCCCACTGCCTCCTGACCCCCATGCAAGAATATCTTCACGAAAGGGTGGCCAGTTTGTCGCCAAAACCCTCGTGGCAGGAAGAAATGGCTGCTGCATACAAAGGAGAGAATAGACCCACCTGCACAGGATAGGGGATCTAGCCTCATTTCCTTCCGTTTGAACCCTAACCACTTTGCCCTGTAACAGGCAATGGTGGTTTCTTGCCGCCTGCATGGTCTGCACAACCTGTACACTGGGGGATAGTCCAGGGCTGGGCCGTCATCATCTGAGTCAGTTCTGCATGCCACGACACCGAGCGGCGACCTGGGGCTATCAGAATGACTAACATCTGCTCTCACTCCCGGCGAGGCAGAAAGGCAGAAAATGACTCTTTTGGCTATGGCACCTGTCAAATGGGTCCACCCACAGGGGTGGATTGTCCTGCTGTGCCAGGGAGAACTATAGCGGGCAGTAGGTGTTGCGCCAGTTGGGAAACAGTCAAACTCATAGTGATGCTGTCCTAAATGTAGAGGTTAATATTTTTGGAGTTGTGACAGAAACATATAGTCTGGTTCTTTGCACTGACATGGGTCAGTTGAGGTGGTTTGGGTTATCTGATCTGGATGCCTCATGGACACCTCCTTCTGCAGGTTTTCCGGGCTTCTCTAATTACAAGGAGAGCCTGGGGCAGGCCTTGAAAATGCTTGAGGGATTACATATCCCATCTGACCTGAGAGTGCCTCTGGGTCTTCCTGGAGGTGGAGGGAGTAGAAGCAAGGGAGAAGGGCATTCTGGGCCCACTTTGCTTAGCCTGCTGCCACTGTGATCCAGACCTGCAGCTGCAGAGAATGGATGAATGCAAACACATCACAGAATGGTGAATCAATTCCATTCAGCATTGGTGGCAACCGAATCACAAGTACTATAATTTGGCTTAACCCATTATCTAAATGCACTTTGGAGGGGGGTGGGGGGACATTATAGCCTGGATAATGATTTCTCTAATACATCATAAAGAAGGTTCACTGCTAATAGTTTGAGATGGATGCAAAAGAAATGTAGATGTTTAGAATAACAAGTTGGCAAATCCACTTTAGTGCAATTAATACACAATTATGTAGGATGTATGTGCATTAGACTCATCCTGCAGAACATACTGCACGCTGACTTTGCTTATGTGTTCACTAACTTACCACTCGCATGGAGAATTGTCCGTGAAATTCACCTCAATTTCTTCAGCGGACTCATTATATTTATCACAGACAGAGCACTGCAGACTGTCTGCTTGGTCACCTAGCTGGCAAACTGCATTGCACAGCAAAAGGTAAGCAAAGCCTCTATCACAACACATCAATGAAGTAAGTTCGCATAGCCCATATCAGTGGCTTGCTTGCCACTGAAAAACGTGTCTGCAAAAACCAGATAACTAGAAACCCTATGTAGAAATACCTGAAGACCAAGTGCTCCTGGCTCCCAACCCAAATATACACCGCTGAGGGGCTGAGAATGGGAAAGTCATGATACAAGCAGAGTCACAGAATTAAAGAAAGACAATCCTTGAGACGTGGTATGGTAGATTGTTGTATCTAATTGCAAGCCTAGAAGCAATAGCTAATCTGCTTTAGTCAAAACCAGGTAATGAGGGAATAATGTCTTGTTTTACATTTCACACAGTGGTTACCTATAGAAAAAAAAAAAAGGAAAATACTGTTTCCTGAGGAGGGCCTGCGGGGTAAAAATGTTGTCAATAATGACTGTTTCACAACAGAGCTTTAATTCCAGAGTGCGGATACTTGTATTGCATCGATCTTTTTTTTTCCCGCAGCTGAGCTACTGAGGTTTTGTTCATGTGCTTTGATGGTTGGCTCATTATCTCACTCCACATACATTGTGACTAAAGTGTGTTTGGAACGGTTCAAGGACCACCCTGTTAACAGTGTTTGGTGAAGTGCAAGGTTACACTTGAATGTGCAGTATAATATGTACAGTGAGATACATTTAGTGCAAAAACTCCCACATAGCCTGCATGGCTTTGGCTTGCATGCCACTAAAAACCTGATAACTAGAAAACCTCTGTGGAAATACCTTTAGACCAAACACACTACTGAGCGGCTGGGTTAAAAAAATATAGAAAATGTGTTGAAAACTAGTAATGTAATGATTGAGAACCAGGGGTTAAAAAATTGCAGGAAATGAAATAAAAGCATGCACCACACTAATGACACAGACTAATGCAACCTATTTAGAGCTCTGTTATCTCTCTCATGCTGCTCTGAGCAGTAGCAGAGTGATTACATAGGTGCTCTTCAGCATTCACTCTACAGTAATAGAACTCTGTAGCCGTGTTTGTCATTTTCACGTGCGTTTTCCTTGAGCTGTGTACAGGATTGTGTCTGCCCCTTGCAAGATGAAGTCTCTGATCAAGGTTCGCTGTGGGGGCAACTCCCAAGCTACAGAAGGATTAGTAGTTAGTGGGGGCTGGCCCAGCGAAGAGATGAATCACCTCTGTAGTGTGCACTGGTGAGACCGACTGCTGTTTGTTTGAGTGTGTGTGGAGAGGTGCTACACTAATATAACAGCTTCAAAGACAGCCTGAACACAGCATGTCGGGCCACCCCAAGAGAGACTTGCACTTGATCGGAGCAACCGTGCAAAGGTAAAGGTGTTGTTCTAAATGTAAAAAGCGTGCCAGAGCACTGGCCAAATTCCCTACGTCCATTTTTGTTTTCCCCTTAGCAATGACAATAAAGTTGAATCGGATCGGCATGCATTGTTAAAACACACCGAGGATTCTAACTGGAAAACACTGGCCAAGATAGGCCTGTCCTCCTGATGTCAAGATACATGTGGAGACTGGTGTCATATAATTCAGGGAATTCTGAAACTACAAAAATGAACTTTTCCTGTTGGCCATGTGAGGTATTCGTCACAGTGCACAGCGCAAAAGTTCAACTAGTTTGAACTTTGGGTGCAGGTTTCTAGCCTATGGTGTCCCGCATACAGAGAATAATTGACGTTCTAACTGAAGTCCCTCCTTGATAAGAGGACTGACAAGTTGCATTTTCATTTGAAAACCAAAAGAGCGTGATGACATGTATAAATCCAATAGACCGGGAACGCTGTTTCTTTTATTGCATTTGAATATTATCCACTGTACAGCAGGTTAAGTCTTTGAAAATGAAACGTCAAATGTTTTCATTTTCAAATGGTTAGAACATTGCATTTTAATTTTAATTGTGACTTAAATGATGCTAGCACAAAAAAAATGTTCATGTTGTATTTTAATTTAAAAATTTGATATAATGTGAATATTGTCCATTGCACAGCAGAAAAAAAATGAAAGTGAAATGTCAAATGCTGGTTTCATTTTCAAATTATAAGAAAAGGTGCATTTTTATTTCTACTTAAATATTACTTGCATCAATGGAAACTCTGTTTACATTGTTGATATTATATTTAAATTTTCAAATTTGATTTAATATTGGAATAGTGTCCACTGTAGAGCGGGGTACAACTTTGAAAATCAAATGTCAAACAGCACTTCCATTTTCATCATAGAACGCACATTTGAGAATGTGAAAATGAAAAGTGGAATATTGCATTTTCATTTGTACTCAAATAACATACATATGTGAAAATGCATAATGCTATTGTTGAATTACATTTTCATTTTCAAGTTTACATTATCATTTTAATAAAGTCCCCTATGGGCTTCCATATTTGTCTGTGCCTGTCAGGTCTAACATGTCCTGTCATTCCCTCTTAACCCCTCTAAACTCTTCATGCTGTTCCCCAATCACCTGATCATCACCTGCCAGCACACCTGCCCCTCATTCCCCTTAATCAGCCACCCAGTATACCTGCTCACGAACCCCAGTCCTCTGCCAGATCATTAATATTGTGCCACATTAGCTGTAGTGTGCAGCCTTCATCCTGTTTGAATGCATGCCTGCTCCCTATTTGGACAAGTTTTCCCCTGCTGATTGCCTGCATATTGCTGAGATTTTCTCTGAAAAATGACCAAATATATGTCTACAGAAATGGAATTGTCACAATTGACATAAAAGAGCAAAATATTCTGTTTTATCACAGACATTTCCTAGATTTGTGTCAAAATCATTTTGTGCTCCTCTGTGTGCTTTCAAAGGGCTAAGGGGGTTATAGATTGAAGAAGTCAGAAAACCATCATTTCTGATAATGTCAGAGATTTTACACAAAAAAAAAAAAATAACACGAAACAACAGGATTTTAGCACAGCTGAGGTATGGTGGCACAGTGATTCTGTGGTTGAATCTTCAAACAAAGCAAGCTTCAAAAGCATCACTCACACTGTAACGGTTGAAAATAAATAAAAAAAAAAGAACACATCACTTTAAGAATAACATACAAAGAGACATAAACATAAAAAAATAAACATAAAAAGATCCTTATTAATGCGGATATCCTGAAGTTGTTCCATTCACATTTAAAAAGGAGATCAGTTTCGATCAAAATGATGGTAGATTTTTTTTTGTATTTGAGCAAACCACAAGCCTGGAGGCAATGGTTAATCTGCTTTTGCCAGAATGAGAGAATGTCTTGTTTGCATCTCACACAGCGACTCCCTATAGAAAACACTTCCTGAAGAGGGCCTGCTTGGGTAAAATGTTGTCAATAAACACTGTTTCACAGCAGAGCTTTATTTCCAGCATGTGGATACTTGTGTTGCATCGATCTTTTATATCCTGCACCTGAGCCACCGAGGTTTAGTCCATGTGCTTAGATGGTTGGCTCATTATCTCACTCCACATAAATTGTTCCAAAATGTGTTTGGAACGGTTCAAGGGGCCACCCCGTTAACAGTGTTTTTGGTCATCACATCCAAGTGCGAGGTTCTTGCAGTAGAATGTGTAAAAAAAGATATATTTCCAGTGGTATAAAACATAAGTTTAGTGCAAAAAAAAAACAAATAAGCCTTATACCGTGTTTGCAGTGAACTGTCAGTGCAGCACCCCCAGGCATTAAAGCTCCAAATACCACAATCATTTTGGTTTGAAACTAGTTTTTAGCTTTGCAAGGAAATCATTACTATTCATAAATATTGTGTGAACTTTATAAGATCAAGAGAATTACATGAATAAGTTATGTTCTAAGACTAAGAGTATCCAGCCACCGTGCTGTGGCTCCTCTCCCTGGTGGCTTGATTATCCATGGGTAAAACTAGGCCTTCACAGGGCCTTTTTTCAAACCGGACCATCCCTAATCCACCACCATGAAGGAGTGAACACCATTTGTAGTCACAATCTCAACTGAATGAAACACCCTTCTTTAAGGTGTATAGGGTATAAATACAGGCTTAAGGCAAGCTTAAGGACGATCTTCCCTCTCTTCGACGATAACTGTGGTTCGCAGTATTAAGAATAAAAAAAAATATGCAATATAAAGAGTAACTAAAAATAACAAAAATTAAAACTTACTCCCTGGCTTCTGTGGTGGTATTTATTTTCTTTTTTTTGTAAACATCTTCTCATTTTTAACTCTCTTAACTGTTTATGTGATTGTTTTTTGCAGCAGTCCCCATAAATATACATCATTTTACAATCAAATGAACACATCTACCATTTTATAGACTAGACAATTTGATTCTAAATACAGTGTAACCATATGTTGTTTATGTCTGTATGGCAATATTAAATGTCTATCTTAGTTTGAGCAGTTTACATTTGCATGGGTATTTGCATGGAACTTACATTTGTACGGAGCATGTTCCATGACGAACACAAAACGCCGTGGCACATGACCAGTAAATCGGCATCGATGCAGGCTTGCTGTTGGAGGGTTTTTAACCCACTTCCACTCCCCGCTAATCGGTTTGGGATGGCACTTAATATGGCGGATCCTCCACATGAATGCGCAAACAGAGTGGAAGAAGGGAGAAGGTGTAGGGGGTGGTTTGAGAAAGGCCCACAGTGTTTCTGCATGGAGGCTGAGCTGAATAAACACTCAGATCCATGCTCTGCCTGCTGCTGTCTTCTGGGACCAACTTACCTATCCACATTTTATTTCCAAACAGGACTCCATTTGTAAAAAAATATTTAATAATAGAACCGTTGAAAGAAGTAATATTCGCATCCCTTTAGTCCTGAACACAAATCAACCAACAGATGGCAGATTTCTCAATGGAAAAGCCACGCCGCCTCTGAGCTTCTTCAGCCTGAGTTGCACTATAATTGGCCACACTCCTCTACACTCGGCTAAGTTTAATGGATTTGATTTGTCAGATAACAAATTGCACCTTGCACAAGCTTTTAATCTAAACTGGATCTGTCTTTTTATCATTACTGTTTTTTTGGGGGGGGGACCAGGTATCTTCTTTTGACAAAAATCAAACTTCACACACTATACATATGAAAGTTTTCTAGTTTACTTTTTAAAGTAAGGTCTCATAATTCACTTGACTTGGAAGGACATTGTGTTCTTCTTGCTGACTGAGTTTCCAGCTCCAAATATCTGGCATGTCTTTGGACTGTGGGAGGAAACTGGTGCACCTGGCACAGGAAAGTCATACAAACACGAGAAGAACATGCAAATCCAAACCCAGGACACTCTTGCTCTGAGGCGAAAATGGTAACCAATGAACCACCATACCAGCTGGGTCATATAAACAGGAAAAACAAATAAACAAATACAAGAGTTAAATTAATTTTAAAAAGGGTCTTGGCGTTTGCATTTAAGGGTAACTTCGGTATTTTTCAACCTGGATCCTATTTTTCCATGTTTTTGTGTCTTAGTGACTAATGGGGACAACAATTTCTGAAATTGTTCCAGTGTTGAGCCAGAGTGCTGTAGACAACTCCCGCTCACAAGCTAGAATGTAATCCTATGGGGCAAGCTGGCACCGTCATTTACATCCAATAAAAGTGCTTGTTTTTTGCCATGACATTATGGAAAGAGTCTCACTCAAAGAGAAGTCTCGTTCTGATATCTGCCAAGGTGACGTGTTGCCTGAAGACAATGGTGGAATAGTGGAATACATCCATGGTGGAAACGTGAGGGACAGCCAGGCAGAGTTTGTTGTGTTGGAGTACAGAAAGCATAGCTTAGTGTTATCTAAAATATTTTCAATATCATGGCTGAATATTTAGATGATTTTGACAATGTGGATGAGGTTTTTTAATTCAATGGCTGCCTGCATTTATTTGAGGCATGAGTATACGGATATTCAGATTTCACAACGAGACTTCTCCTTGAGTGGACTTGGACACGATAATAACCAGTGAAAGGTACAACTCGTTCTCACTCGCAACTCATCAAATACCACCTTTTGGTAAATGCCCCTCGGCATCAAAAACTGACACGTGCAGGCACCATTTAGCAACAGTATGTGACAAACCTACTTTCAACCAGGAGACAGTTGTTCGTGTCCCATGTGAAACTAAAAGTAACGTTGACTAGCATTATCACGTGACTTGTAGGCTTGTAGGCTATTATATCTCTGTAGGGTCCTTTCCATAATGTTATCAGACACTTGAAATAACAATCTGAGCCTGTCCATATCAAAAACAAACACTTTTAGTGAACATAACGTTATAATAATGCTGCTCACTTGCCCTCGCAGCTTGTTATTCCTCATTACTGGACCAATTTCAAAAAATGTTGTCCCCATTAGTCTTAGACACCAAGACACAAACACCTTGGAAAATAGGGTTGAAAAATACAGAAGTTACCCTTCAACAGAGTTAAAGTGGGCTTTAACTGACAAATAAGAGTAAATCAGGAAACAGTGGGGATCACATCTGTCACATTAAAGTAGCAATAGGACTGTAAGAGAGGAACAAAACAGCAGCAGCAAGAAAAAGAAAAAACCACAAGAGCAACTGAAAGCTCAAAACGCCCCCTACAATACGCTCTGACGTTAATGCAGCTCGGTTGAGGGTGGGAGACTGTCGGCTTTAAACACACAGCAGGGCGATTCCTTGCTGTGTCTTTGTAATGAAAGCACACGTCTTCACAGTACGACATGCCACAGGGTGCTAAAGCCTGTTAAACGTGCTCGTGGAATACAGGTTGTGTACAGTGGAGACAGACTTTAGTTAATTAGCATTTATTTATAATGTTCTCGTTAAAAATTGTGCACCTAGGTGGATAATTAAATGACACTCCCATTGAGCTGATACAACGTGTGATGTGTGCTCTTTGCAGTCTCTCTAAGCAGATTCAATCCACGTATTGTCATCTCAGCCAAGATGCGTTTCAAAACATTCTATTTGAACAACCCATCAGATACCTGTGGTGAAGTGACCACAATAGCCATTCACATTCACAGAGATCTAATATCAACAAGGAAACTTGCTGAGAAGATAGTCTGCTTTAAAAGAGGTGAGCCCACAAAAGCTTACATTTTGTGTTGCATATAAAGATAAAATATCTACTTTGGAATTGGATGAAGTTGTGAGGCATACCACACTGCCATTTAACTGCAGGTGTGTAATTGCCGCTGAGGAGTAAGTCTGCCAGGACAGGATTTACAACACTTAAATCGATTGGCATATTATGCGACTAATTAGGAATTTTGTTTGTTTGCGTATCCCTTTGAGACAACCCCAGCTCTACCGCAGTGTGGAGTTTACCTCAAAGTCGACTGACACAAAGGATTTCTTTCAGCGCGGTCTCTCTCCATCAACTCCAAACCCTGCTGTGCCAGTACAAAGGGGAACTGTTTTAGAATTTATTATAGAATATATTATATGCTCATAAGCGTAACTGCATTTCAGATGAAAGCGATGAAGAATGAAGAGCATGTTTTTTTGACCATGCAACCGTTGAGCCAACTTCAAGCCAAGGACCTTAAGCCAAACTAGCTGGACACAGTTACTGATCAGCAACATACCATACAGGGTGCATTGCCGGTGCCATTGAAAGATTATTTTAATCGAGCAGAGTGTTGCATCTCTGTTGACACAGCTGCTAATTGGGTGGAACACCTAATTAAGGTCCTAAAACACACGAAGCAAACAATTATAATTAGAATGTAGAGAGAGATTTACAGATTAGGGAAATTAAGTCTCGTCCAAATAAAAGTTGGACATGCCAGTAAACACACAATCCCCTAAATACATTGTTTTTCCTTATTTGACCAACTTACTAACTATTGTAGCTTGTGAATTAATTAATTAATAGTTATATAACATTATTGTATCAATTTAAATTTCCAATGGTGATAAAGACAAGGAAGTATTGTGTGAATGTATTGACAGATATCAATAAAGGTATAATTAACTAATTCTGCATAATCATTAATTGAACATACCAGGGAAGTTATTATGTGGTAAAATAAATCAAAATAGATGTTCAAAGCTGAACCAATTACATCTAGTTCATTAACACATTTAGGCATGGCACCATATCTTTACATAGAAAATAGTTGTTTGCTACTATATTAATGCTCTGGATATCGTATAGATAACCTTTTACATTTGCAAAAAACAGAAAAGTGCATTTCTTAAAACAATCCTTATAAACTGCACCACACAATGGATCATCTGCAAAAGCTTGTAACTTGCTCAAAATCCTTTATTTTAGTTTATCACTCAAAAGTAAATGGTTCTGTCAGTGAACATGTCAGTGCCATCAGAATGACAAGCACGACAAGTGCCATTGGTTATAAAATGCCCAGCTATGTTGTCAATATAACACTCTGTACTCTGATATAAACTACAGCCAAGGTTTTGATGACAATGATGGAAAATGTACACGGCTGCACTTTTTCTGTACGGCACATATCGATTTCAACAGTACAAAGTTACACATTACTGTATGTGAGAGATTGATTGCAAGAGACTGGACAGGATTCACATTTACTGTTTGTACAGTCATTTGTTGACAGACCATGTAATTGAGATACAGAAAAGGAAAAGACTCTTTTACAACTCTGCATAGCACAGAGCTCTTTTAGAACAGGTGATCACTCGTTGATCTAATGCTTCACACATTCCCTTTCATTAGTGAAAGTCACCTGAGAGCAATTCATCAATTCAGGACACATTTACAAAAAAAAGTCTAATATAAAATATGTTTGACAGATTATGACAACTGGTTCAACCGTTTTGCATGTAATGACTTTTTGATGATAATGCAATTAACTAATGCCTAGATGAACCACTATGATATATTTTCATCAACATGACATACGCAACTGATAATGTAGGAGACAGCAGATAATTGTGCATAATTATTTGCATAAATGTGCAAAAGCATTTGCAAAAGGATTTTTTTTTTTTTTTCAAAAGAATGAAATTGCTTTTATGATGATGAAGTGACTAGATGATGTGGAGGTTGAACAAGTGAGAATTGCAATCTGATTTGAGAAATATACCAAAGCGACTGAGAAAACCTGTAAAAAGACTAAATCGTTTTTTATAATTATTTTATTATTTTGCATTTGTTCAGTTCATACATTTTATTAAGTGACATATAAGTATACAGGCTGGTCTCATACACCGTTCATAGCTACACCCATGAAAATCAAATACCCAGGAAATATAAATAGAACGCCTCATACTGAGGAGGTTGTGGTGGATGGGTGGGTCAAAAAATAACAAACTTTTGCCCAAGAGACCGGTGTTTGTGTCCCATGTGAAACCAGAAGTCAACATTGATTTTGTTTACATACTTAAGTAACGCCACTGCCATATTTATTTTAAGCTAAACCACAATCTTTTCCTAAACCTAACTAAGTAGTCTTGTTGCCTAATCCTAACCAAGTTGATCTTTTCATAAACCTAATTAAGTAGCTTTCTTGATTAAGCCTAAGGAAGTTGTTTCCTGTGAAGATGGTAGTTTATTTTGAAAAGACTGTATGCAATGAAAATGGAGGAATACGTTTTTCGTAAAATATACGAACCGTTGCATGAGAATACATTGAAGTATATCAAGTATAATACGTCTGGTTGTAACCTTTTTTTTCTTTCCCTTCATTAGTATTTTCACACCTTGCTGTCCCCTTTTCTCTTACTCCTCTTGCAAAATCCTAACATGTTGGTGTGTCTCATAGGATTTACAGATCTGTCAAAAAGTCTTGAACAATACTTAATCTGCTTTAAGACTGATGTACAGCCCAGTGCCTCAATTTATAATAGGCTCAATTGGGGATTAGAGCAAAGTGACAGACAAAGACTGACAGACAGACAGACACATGACACCTCTCTCATTCTAACCAAGTTCTAATGATTAATTTCCAATTAGCCAAAGTGCCTGTTTATCCTCATAACTTTCTCTTTGCAGCATTAACCGAGATGAAGTTTCCAATTAAATAAGTCTGAGGCTAAATCAATTTCTGGCAGCGAGTGAGACAGAGTCAATAAATTAATTTAACCAGGTGACAAAGACCACTTAGACATTTTCAAAACAGACTTTTGGCACAAACACCCTTTCCACACACACTTCCTCCCTGCCATCTATACAAAATTTGAAGTAAAAGCAGAGAAAATAGGTTTAAAGCATGACCCTGTCTCCTAACTTTTCCCTCAGTTCAGGCGATATCCATACTTCCATTTAAATAAAATATATCACAGTGAGGTTGTGACCAAAAACTGTAGTTTGACATTTAAAATGTTGAAACTGCAGTGGAAATATCAAGCAGCCAACTTTCCCTGCAGCCTCACATTATCTGAGTGTCACAGAAATATTCCACGTGCATCACATTACAATCAGTGTGAATTCATACCAGAGAATCAAATCTTCTCAGCGTCTCCGTGTCGGCCGGTCACTGACAGGTTTTAAAGGAAGGTTGCCGTACGTCTAGGTGCTGGTTTCCCAGCAATCTCATATCCAATTTTCTCCATTCGCTGCATGCTGCTAAATTCACCCAGGCCTTGAACTGACCACTTTTTTCTTTTAGACTTCTAAAATAGTTTCCTTAGCTATTACTGGCTATTACTAAAACACAATGCATTGCCAAAACTTTGATTTGACTGTGGCTTTCTAGCTTTGATGAGCGGCTCCAAATCAGAACGAGCTGGGACGTCAAAACTGTCAGGATATCAATGAGTCATGTACAACACTGAGTCATCTCCCAACATGGTTTATTTTAATGATGACCTTGGTTATTCCCTAGCTGTAACCATGTAATTGCCTAAACATAACCAAACCTTAACCACAGGGCTGCTTCCCGAACTGCACAAAGTCAACTTTGGAAACCAAGGAAGGTTTCTTTAAACAAAAGCATCTCTGATCACATTACTCACCGTGTGTCATGTGCTCTTCACACATGAAGCCATTGCTTCCAATGTAATCCAATAACTTGTCTATGATTGGCTGTTGGGCGGTGGGAGAGCAATGGCTGACACTGCTGGTGTGGAAACCGCAGCCTTAGGGCGTGAATTGATTTTTGTAAAGAGTGACAGATGTACACTTGCTTGCTTAAAAAAAATGTATGGGTGTACATTATTCCCACATGTGGGTCTGTTAACCCCATGAAATTGATCTCATTGCATTTCAAAGGCTGGCAAAATGAAAACAGATGGTCCATTGTTTTACAATTAAAAATATCTGCAATTGGATCTATAATGTCCTTTGAAAACAACAAGGGTCTAAGCTGAACTTGTTTGGAAGATAAAACAAAAGCACATAGTAAATTAATTGCCTTAACTGTCCATTGAAAAAAACATCCATCACAAATTCCATTGTTACATTTTTCTGTACAATGTGGAATTTCTAGCGATTTTTGGCAAGTGCAATGTTATCATAACTGGTATAAATGATGGCCAAAACCACAAAAATAATACCCAAAATCGTAATAATTCGGATTTTTCCTTAAATTAAAGCTAATAAAATTACCTAATAAGAATTCAATGTGACTAAGATAAGCCCTTAACCTAAACCATGCAGGTCCAATGGCGAGAGCAGGTGGCTGTGGATTTTGCTGCCCTGATAATGATGACAGGAGGTACAGTGTGTGGTCATCCAGGGACCAGACTCATCAGGTAATTGCTGTCAGAGGAACTGCTACTTATTGCTTCGGGAGACAGAGTCAAGCACTAAGTTCTTGGTAGCAATGCTTCTGCTGCATTTCAAGGATAAATTAGAAGGGAATCGTTATGTAAAACCTAGATGTACATTTGGGGCCAGGGACGTATTTATGCAGATGTGTTGTTAAGAGTTTGTATGTCCCTTGTTAGCTATCAGGCCCTTTAAGAAGCACACGGGTGTGACGGCCATGTAAAGGGTGGATGGCATGGGTGGTAAAGCGTGAACATTTCTGTTGTGCACGACGCATATGACAATCTACAGCTGTGATAATGAGAGTGAGACGAGAGGAGCAAACTGAGGGTGGTAAGATGTGCATACCTCCCATCGTGAGTGATAATTACAGAAATCTGCTCATGTGCATCTCCGCTTAAAATAAAGATTATGTCCCTGCTGTGGGCTTTAAGCAATAGTTTGTCTTTATGGGAAATACAGCACCATGTCATTTTCACATTTCGTCACATAAAATGTGATAATTAGTGATCTTGGATGATGCTGTTTTTATTTTCAGGCTAGCTGTTTTCCCACGCCTCCAGTCTTTATGCAAAGCTAAGCTAAGCTAACCGCCTGCTGGATCTAGCCTCAAATTTTGCATAAAGACGAGAGAATGTGGATGATACCGCAAAATTTGGTTTTGATCCGATACCATGTAATACAGGGCCAGAATCGCCAATATCAAGACCGATACGATGCTTTTTTATAATTAAAAGCTGTTTATGTACTTTCATGTTACTTTCCACTCTTATCACATACATGTTAAAAAAAACAGGACACTTTTTAAAGACAACACAAATGTTTTGTTTTACTATTATAAATTGAATGTGGAAATATGAAAAGGTGTTTTTTAATAAACAAAGTGCAAAAATGTATTTGTTGAGAATAATGAATGTTTTAAAGCTTTTTTTTAGTGCAAATAACTACAAAAAAGCACAAACTACCCTCAACCATCACTCAAAGCTGTGAAATAGCTCCAAACATGCCCCTCTTTCTTCAACCACCATGTGTCTGTCGGAGTAATAGTCAGAGTGCGCATGTTGTTTGAATGCACACAACAACATAATAGCAGTGAGAAGCAACAGATTATTGTTTGCACAGACAGTTCTACTCTTTGATGAAATACAAATGGGTGTAGAAGAAAGAAACTGGTCCCTTTTTTTGTATCGATTCTATTAACGCCAGAAACTATCTTCAAAATGAGACATAGGTATTGGTAGTATCAATATTTTTGGATCGATCCGCCCATCCCTGCAAGAAAGGGGTATTGACACATTCAAAACTATTCCTTTAAGGCCGCTTTCACAAGTCATCGTCCCTTTGGCTATTCTGAATCAAGGTTAAAGTGATACTTTTGATTCGTTTTCTATTTAGTCCGGTTCGGTTTTACAGTGCACAAATTAAAACGGACCAATTAGAAAAGTCATTTGCTGATGGGATCGAGGAAGGAGTGAATTTATCTTCTTCGTCTGGAGAGCTGCCACTTCTATGCAGGGAGACGCAGACTTTGAAATATTGCTATCAAAGTTTTTTCACTTTGACTCGGCTCTAATCTACGGTGCACACGAACCCACTCTCCTCCAGTTTATGACTTCATAAACTTCCTTCACTATTTTTGTGGACTTTATTAAGCATATTCTGTGTGTTCTCTCCGGCCGAGATGTCAAGCAAACATTGGACTCCTGGTCCTGGCAGGTCAGTCCTCTCCCACTCATGTTGACTTATTGTTTACCTGTGTACATCTCAATAAATGCCCGCACAGGCCGCCTGCATCTTGGTTCGCTTGGAAATGGTCCAAGACCGCCTCTCACAAGCGGTCTCGGACTGGTTGTTTTGGTCAGCACCAGATTTCTGCGTTCATAACTGCCTAAACAAACTGCACCAGGGGTTGTACCGCATCAGAGTTTGATTAAAATGTTGGCTTATAAAAGGGCCCTAAAAGAAAAAGTCATGAATATATTTTTGCGGGTGTGAGTTTTGGATGAGAAAGTAAGTTGAATTAATGACAGGAAACGTTTTATTGATATAAAGGACATACAGTTGTTTTATAAAGTAAAACATTTCTGAAACTAGTTAAGCAAAATGTTATAGAATGGGAGGAAAAAAAGAACAATTTAAAAGGAGAGTTAAAATGGAGGTGCTGGCTGTTAACTCCATGGTAATGTGCCCCTTGATTTTGCATGCCGGACACACACTGGCAACAGAATGGAGGTGGGGAACGAGGGCATTTGATTGATGTTGGTGCGATATATAGATGGAGATACAGTACAGAGCACACTCAGCTCAACGTAGGAGGACCGTCGAAAGCAAAATACTGTACAGTTCTTATAGTGAGTGGGATGTATTGATGAACATCTGTAGGTGTGATTACTTTGTTTCAGAATGTGAAGCAAACGTGCCGGTGTATTTTCAGGAATCAAACACTGAATGCAATACAGAGAAAAAAAAACAGAATGGTTGCATAAATATATGCAACACTGGAGAGCCAAAAACTTAAATTATTTGTCATCACAAAGGGAGCTGGTGTGATATTAAAACATTAGTCACTGCTTTGTTTGACTGTAGTGACACCTCTCCTATAGGGAAATGGAAACCAGCAAGCAAGAGTCATAATTTCACACTTGATTTTTTCTTTTGTTCCTCAGGGTGCTGGTGCAGAGATTAGGATTTATCGACACATGCTACAACCCTTTCCACTGTTCACACATGTGGCATGAAGACAGATGAGGGAAAGAATAATAAGGCGACTACAAGGAGGGAAAAAAAATGTAACCAAACAAGAGAGAAACACAAAAGGATTGAAAAATTAAACAGCACCCACTATGACATAACGTGAGTCATACTGTATCTTTGTTTTGGGTTTTTCCTGCATAATTCAGTACTTGAGCTGAATGGAGTTTTGTTTTGAATAGGATCAAGCGGTGAAAGCCGTTACTCTAAAAGCTGAATCTATCAACCTCTGCCCCCTTACTGTATGTTCAAAAAGCTGTGTCTGCTGTGATGCACTCAAAAAAGAAATGCTCATACTTGACGGGGAATTGTGTCCCTGTAACTCACGAATCCTACAGAACTGTGACAGCTAAAGAGAAATGTCCTTTTCAATACTTCAGTTTGAAAATATATCGTTCTTGTTCTTCTCTTCCTCCGCTCCAGAGGAAAATTAAATATATAAGGAGCTCTTATCATTTTCCGATAAACAAAATGGGCCGACATGTAAGAAAACCCGAGCGAAGCAGAAGTGTATCTCAGAGGAAGGTAAAGACAATTAGTCTGTTTGTCCACGACTAATTTAATGGCGGCAATTGTTTCCCGTCTGTAACAGATCACAGGTCAGTAAACATCCTCCACAGCTGTCACAAGGATGAATAGACGGCAGTAATGAGAACGTAAGCACTCATGGATCAGCAAGCCCTAATGGCCATAACTTTATTTAAGTGATTGTTTCAGCGGGCTGCGTTCAGCATTAATTGGCACACGTTGGTGGAATTCTAAAAACTTTGTGTAGGTGGATGTGACTCCCTAGTCACGAGCCGGGCAGTGTCTTCTATGTGTGTATCATCTACTGTAACAATTACAAGATATTTTAGTCCAAAACAGTTTCTCCAGAGATACAGTAGGCTATACACTCTGCTAGTGTGG
>CAKAOI010050939.1:0-102442 GCA_916701655.1 Sebastiscus albofasciatus
AATAAACAAATATGAACAAAGTATTTTCTTCCTGTCTTCATTCCAGGGTATCATACAAAGCTGATGGAGAAAATGTGAAACTAATATGAGAGAATAACAGAGGCAGCTTTTCCTCCTGAAACACCACAAAGTCCAGTGTTCATGTTTAGAGTCAGTCAGTCTCTGTCCTTTCAATTAAAACAGTCTGTCACAGAGAAATGTACGATGGAGTATTAGGGCCAAATTGAGAAAAAATAATTAAATCTTAGATTTAGAGAATAAAGTCAGAATATTACGAGAATAAAGTCTTAGGTTTCCGAGAAAAAAAGTCTTAATATGAGAATAAAGTCATAGCTTTACAAGAAAAAGAAATTGTAATAGTACGAGAATAAAGTCATAACTTTTGAAGAAAAAAATTTATATAACGAGAATAAAGTCATAACCCAGATAGCAAATTGACTCCGCACCAGATCCGCTCCGGAGGCATGTTAGGCTCCGGTACGGATCCGCAAAACGGGTCCGGATAGGAGTCCACTTGCACGGCGGGATGGATCCGTAACAGATACGGATCACGGATCCAGACCGGATCCGGCCCGGACACTGCCCGTATCCGCTCACAAATGAGCTCATCCGGCCCGGATCCGATTTAGACCCGTTCATTAAGCAGCTCATCCGGCCCGGATCCGATTCGGACCCGTTCATCAAGCGGCTCATCCGGCCCGGATCTGATTTGGACCCGTTCATGAAGTGGCTCATTCGGTCCGGACCCGTTCCGGACCCGTTCCGGATCCCTTATTAAAAATGGCTCTGGCCAAAACTAGCCACAGAAATATCAAAAATCTAGCTGACCAACATCTAATTGCTCTATAAAAGCTTGAATACTTCTTATAACCAGTCATTCTTTATTATTAATAAAACATTCAATTAATTTAAAACTTGAACAAATCTGAACCTATTCTTTAAGCCCCCCTGTGGTTCTCCAGGTAAATGCTTTTACTGTGAAGCAGAAGTAGGAAAATTGGGTTAATAGCAGTAACTTAATAGTTCTGCTACTGCTGTAAGAGAGCCAGCAGTTATCAGTGAGGCTCATGTCAGATACAATTAGTTACACTGGGAAACATAAATGCATAGTTTCTTGTAAATCCTTTATGTAGTTTTATCCAAAGGTGGACTCTGCCTTACTTTTTAAAAAAAATAATATAACGAGAATAAAGTCATAACTTGACGAGAAAAACAATGAATACAACGAGAATAAAGTCATAACTTTACAAGAAAAAAAATATATATGACGAAATTATATGACGAGAATAAAGTCATAACTTGACGAGAAAAAAATCGTAATATTACGAGAATACATGTATTGAGAGTAAAGTCATAACGACTGCAGTCATAACGTTATGACTTTACTCTTGTAATATTACGACTTTAAATATATAAAGTATTTACGACTTAATATATATATATATATATATATATCAGCTTAAATATATTTCATGTATTGGGCCAAATGTTCCTAAACTTAAAACTGAACCGTGTCGTCAGTCCGTAGCCTTCTGGTGTGTTTAGTTCAGTAAAGATAGACAGCAGTACTCTCACATCAACAGCTCCTCCCATTGTCCCGGCACACTGCGAATCAGCTATCAGACACGGAGTTGTGTTCAAAACTCCATTCACTACTACTACTACTACTAGTACTACTAGCCTACTACTATACACAGTGTGAAGCTAGCCGACGTTAATACCACAACTAATACACTCTGCCTTCACAATACATGTATGCAACTGGACGAGAAGCACCTGCCTGCATAGACTAGTGCAAATTTAGAAAATAAAGACAATACTGACCTTTACTTCTGAAGCTTTCAACCGCATATCAACCGAGCACATACCATCCATAGGGTTGTGTTTATTTCCATCCATAGGGTTGTGTTTATATTAAAGCTCTGGAGAAAACAGCTTTAAGTGGATATATTTGGTCAAATTAAGGTCAAGAATGAATGGTGAGCAATTCCAAATTAATACCCACAAACAATACTGACTGTATGATTATGAAACGCTGTTGCAAACACGTTTTGCAAAAAAAAAAAAGAAACCAGTTATCTATTATTTGCTTTAATTCTGAAGGTTGTAACCGGAAGTCCTTCATGTGAGCGTCTCTAGCTTTGTCACACACACACACGCACACACACATACACAGACGCACCGAGGCTTGTTGTGTCTGCTGCTCGGAGGAGAAGGAGAAAAGCTGAAACATTGGAGGTTATGAATCAGCTGCTAACTTTGCGTGTGGTTGTGTAACGGCTGGACCCGGCGGCTCGTTTAAACCGGAGAAACGTAGTCGGTGTATCACGTGTGTGACCGGCTCCTCCTCACAGAGGGAGTGTAAGTAAATCAACGCGTTGTTTGGAGCCGCTAAACAAAGAGCTTTTCTTCCCTCTAACGTTACACCATTGTTACCGAGCGGAGCGCCTGTTTCTCTAACTCATTCAGAGGTGCTGCTTCTCAAGTTTTACTGTGTTTAAAAACGTGGGCTTTAATGCTGTGTAACTTAATTAATTCAACATATTCAACCAGCAAATCTCTGTAACGTTAACCACAACTAACTCATTTCATACCAGGCTATAGCTGTAAGTTTACCAACAATGATACTGCCAATTAACTCTAGTTTGGTGTTCATAACCTCCACTTAAATATCATTTGTGTGCAATTTAACCGGGTAAGGCGAATTATTTGGATTTAACAAGCTTATTAACGCTCAGTTATTCTTTACAGCCAACTTCTATTTTTCACTAGCAGTCATAACGTTACCAGATCATGTGTATGGCAGGTGTTCAATCAGTCTTTTCTAGTTTAAATACATTGAAAGCAATGGAAAAAGTCGAATTCAAGAATCAAATTCATTGTATAAGTGCACACATACTTGGCCATTAAAGCCAAATCTGACTCAGAATCAGTGGACATGGTGTGCACACTGTTGATGTGGAAACTCAAGCTCAAGCTGTGATTATTAGCCAAACTAATAACAACTAATAATAAACTAATAATCCCATCTTGAGCTTGAGTTTCCACATCAACAGTGTTTAGCAGATTTAGCTTTATTGGCCAAGTATGTGTGTACATATACAAGGGATTTCTTGAATTCGACTTTTTTCCCATTGCTCTCAATGTATTTACACAGAAATAAGACAAAAAATAGCCAAGAACAAGGACGACAAAGCGTCCACCAATCGGAAGGTCGGTGGTTCGATCCCCAGCTGCTCCGGGTCACATGTCAATGTGTCCTTGAGTAAGACCCCCCCAAAATTGCACCCGAAGGCATAGCCATCGGTGTGTGAATGAGTATTTAGATTAGATCCTGATGGGCAAAGTTTGCACCTTAGCAGCCTCTGCCATCAGTGTGTGAATGTGTGAATGCTGACATGTAGTGTAAAGCGCTTTGAGTGGTCGGAAGACTAGAAAAGCGCTGTATAAATGCAAGTCCATTTACCATTACCATTTACCAACAAAGCTGAACAAATAAAGGTAATGATGTACGCAGTGTGGACTGCCTTCTGAAATCTGTGTGACACATTGGGATCCACTCTTTACATCGGCACACATTAAAACTCCTCGTAGAACTGAATCTCTGTGTATGTGACTGAGTGCAAGAAGATTGTTGAGGAAATAAAGTTAACAAATTACAAAATAGGACAAAAAGTGCTGCTTTAGTGGATTATATCTATGCCAAATTCAAAAGTGGCTCTCAAGGAGTCAAAATAACACCTGTCGTATGTCGAACAGGTATGATACTAACACTGTGTACTTTTGCCAAAACATTGGGTAACATTAAACTGCTATATTTGCATTGCATTCTTTGTGTATTTGAGCTATTGGGGGTGGAGGGCCAGGTCCATGTGGCCAGCGCTTGTTGAGTTTGCCATGCTGCTTGTGTTGACAGGTGAGGGGCAGCCTGTGCTCCAGTCATGACCTCTGGGAATGGGAACACTAACAGCGACAGCAGCCAACAAAGTGGAGAGAGCAAACCAGCCCAGGCACTAGTCAAGTCCCACATCCTCACCCATCTGATAGAAGGCTTCGTCATCCAGGAGGGTGCTGAGCCTTTCCCTGTGAGTACTGGAGCTCTGCACATGTCTTTTTGTAAAGTTCCAAACACACAGATACAGAGTATGAATCGATATAGGACGGGGACGATAATCAAAGACCTGGGAGTCGACTGCCCATGGTGGCAGGTAACTCAAAAACAACATTGGCCGTGCTGACTGGTTGACCGGTTGCAGGAAACGCCCTGATCACATTCGCACATTTGTTACACACACATTCATACCTGGAAGCTGTCCGGTACGACCACAGAGCAGCTCCACTGGTGGTAGTCAGTGGTGGTAATGACAAGTGCCACCCAGTGCTTTTACTGTATGAATAAACACAAGTTGCAGCAGCCTTCAAGGTTTGTGTTCGACCAATCAGCGTTCAGCTCTGCGAGCTCCATCCTGATAGTTCCTATGCCTAAAAGCAGGAACTTTTTTTGGCACTAGGAACAATGGCAGAGGAACTAAATTTAGACCCTGGCTCTTGCAGTGAAAAGGTTCCTGAGGTGGAAACAGGCTATTAACAAAACAGAACCTTAGAACTTCTTGACCACCTATGCACATCTTTGGGCACCCTCACCCAGCCCCTTTCTCTTTCTCTCCACGTTTCCTGTCATTCTCAACTTTCATCTACCAAACATAAAAATAAATAACTATGCATCCATCTGTCCATTTTCCATGCTCTATTGTCCAATTCAAGCAAGAAGCCAGAGCACATTTGTACATTTTGTTCTTATAGTGTTCTGTGATTATCTTTTGCAGCGGTTATCAACTGCCATAATGAAGTATATTTTGTTCTGTCTGCAGGTGGAACGTCCATCTTTTTCAATTGAGAGCCTGAGGAGACACACTGCAGACTCAAAGATGAACGGCATCTCACCAAAGGGTAAAGTTCTATAGATTTAAAGTTCTCAGACTAGTAGCACAGCTTTGTTGTTTCTTTCTCAGAGTATGGTACACACTGGGAGGGGATATTTCTCTTCTCCGTGTACAAATGTGATACAAGAGAAAACATTACGTTGTCACAGGATTGCACCTTCTCCCAGTATCAATCTATTTCACTTGATCTGGTTGGCTCATCACATTGAATTGCATAATAATAATAATAATACAATAATTACGGCGAAGGCTGTCACATTGAGCTGCATGCAGAAGTGTTTCAGAAATCATACTTGAAGAAATCTGACTTTAGGCCCAGACACACCAAGCAGACACCAAAGAACTAGCGGCGACGAAGGCTGACTGTTGCGTTGCGTCGTGTCACGTCGCCTTTGTCTTGGCCAAAAAGTAGCGAACACACCGCAAAGAATACAGCCAACGGCCAACTAGCATGTACGTTCTGCACCTGTGTGAGAGGAAATAAATCTCCGCATTTTGCGTTAAGTCATTCAAAAAGGAACCGGAAGACTGAAGACATAATACATCTAATTTTTGGAAAACTGTTATAGAATAAAGAACACATCGCCATAAAATCTGAGTAAAAAAGTTCACTTTTTTATGCAGTCAGAACAGTGGGATCTGCATTTGCATTCATCACAGTCCCTGTGAACATCCAACATCATAGCACTACGTTGAGAGGACACACACGCTGAGAGGGTGCATCTCTTTGCAAATGAAATAAAGTATTGACTGAGTTGCATGTCAACTATTAATTAAAAATCAATACAGTGTTTTTGAGAATCGATACAGTATCACAAAACATAATCAAAACATCCATTTTTTGATATTTTCTTACACCCCTATTATCTCTAAAGGCCAAACTGTATATACCTGTTCTGAATGGACACACTCAAAGGTGAGGTGAAAAGTCTGCTGGCACAAAGAGGGGGGAGACGCAATGAATAGTACAAATGGGAATAACAGAGCACAATCAGACATGTCTGTCATTGAAAGCATTCATTACACTCGCCTGTACACGTAAGTGACAGAAGTGGTTGTGTGAAGAATGGGGGAAAAAGAGCTAAGAGAGAAGTCCAAACCCAGCCCACAACCTGCTTTGATTTGACAAGCACTTTGTTTGCAGCATATTGAAGCTCTAAGGGTGTTCCCTGCGAATGAAACTCATTTTAGCCTCTTGCAAGCGATCTCATTGGTGAGATCATGAGACACAGATGCGTGCTTAGATGTAAATCAGCCAGTAAATTGAGAGCTTCGCGTTCAGGCTCAGCTTCCACAGCGGAGTGCTCCAGGTTTCACTAGGAAAGGACGACAGACTGGATACTGTGTGCCGTGTCTTGCACGACTTAGTCCTCATCCCTACACGGGTGTGTTTTCAGTGGATGTTGCTGCCGGCGATGGTACCTCTGCTGTGCCCCTGGTGTTTGTCTGACTGTGTGTTGGCTGCTGTGTTCCCTCAGAGCTAAAGGCCCAGCAGGAGCCCATGCTGACCTGTGAGCTGTGTGGCAAGGTGGATTTTGCCTACGTCTTCAAGAGGTCCAAGAGGTTCTGTTCTACAGTGTGCGCCAAACGGTAAGGCAAGGCAAGGCAGGGAAGACATTACCCTCTCTTAGTTTCCATCATTTCTACAGTTCACCCTGTGGTGGAAATTGTGTCCCGATCAAGTGTCGATCCTAATCTGAGTGCTTTAATATTGTATTTGGAGTCCAAACGGATGCTTATATTTTCATAAATGTTGATTCAATATGTATCTGAAACATTGGAATAACAGCTGTAGACTACTAAACCTGGCATACTTTATGTTTCACGGGCTACCTGATCCAAATACGGAAGGTCCTGGTTTAGTTGATCATGTTGAGTTATTGATACGATATGAATAAAAGACTCCTGTAACTGATGTAACGTGATCAGCTGGAGAGAAGATATCTCACTCGGTTGGAGTTGTTGTGACTAGAAAATCCGTCCACTTGCGATTGTACAGCGGTGTTACAGAGTGGAGGTTCTTTTTCCCTCAACTTCAACTTCAGTTTATTTAAAGTCATTCAGCCCGAATGAAATAATTGGACGGGCCTGCCTGTCTACTTACCTGTCTCTATCTTCCACTAGCTGCTAGCTTGACAGCTTGGTCACTTTCTCTCTAGATTTAGGGACTTTTGGAGCTCGCGCTGCCAGCTACTTTCATTTAAAAAAAAAAAAAAAACTTGAGACACTCACTGCTGCGCCCAAATATTTTCACATTCACACACTCTAATTTTCACTCACATATACAGCGAAATACTGCACGGTAGACCTTGATTGTGGGAAAGCAGGCCTGTTACTGGTGCTGCAAAAGAACACATACGAGAGTCATGGAGTACGGAATGAGGCAGGTCACTAAAGTGTCAACACTACAGAGCTTTATGCTTATGAGATTACAAGCTTTCAACACCGTTTGCTGTAAATTCTCAAAAAGCTGTGGTTTGGCATTGACAGAGATCTTACAGAGGTACAGACCGGTACATAATGTACAAATATGAAGCTTGCAATGTTACAACTGGTCGTGAAAATAAACAATAATAGCTTAGATTCATTATCAGGCATTAAGACTAAGTTTCAGCTTACCATGTTAACTTTCTTCGTAGCTACAATGTAGGATGCACAAAGAGAATGGGTCTCTTCCCAAACCGCCAAACCACCCTGGAGAACATGAAGAAACAACGAGCACTGAATGGAAACCACAAAAACTGCAGTTCAGAGTCTAAAAAGAAGGTGAGACAACAGTGACCTTTTGACTTTTAATTTCTAATGTAATGTTGTGCAATTCCTTACCATGAAACATGACTGCCCTCTGTATGTAACATCTTTCTTATAGCTCTTATCTCATCTACATTAGATTATGTCATCATGTCAGAGATATATATAAATATAATTAAAGTCTTGGCTCAGTCTTTGACAGAAGTGTTGTATTGAAACCCGTGTGATTGCTCCCTCTGTGCAGAAGCCTGCTGCTGCTGCTCTGTCCACTGATCACTCAGTCTACCCTGCGCCGGGAGAGTCCAGCCAATGTTCGGACTTGTCTGGCTACAAAAGACCACCGTCCCCCCTGTCGGCCACCCAGCCCCACAGCTTCTTGCCCAGTGACCCCGGCCTGTGGAACATAGAGGACGTCTACGAGTTCATCTCTTCTCTGCCAGGTGTGCACCGCCTCAACTCCTACTTTATTACACGTTCATCGTCTTTAAAGGCTCTGAAAACCCATTTTCAGTTTCTTACTGGAAGAAAAAGCAAATTTTTCAAATTATTTTGCAGACATCACAGACACACCTGACAGCAGCCAAAGCTGGACAGTATTGCTGGAATAATGTTGAATGTTGCATTAACTAATATGGCAACTACATAACAAAAAGCGTTGAAAGGGCATGTACAAAAGGAATGAATGTGACAATAACGATTTTAATATGAAGGAATTAATTCAGTATTTGAATATTTTTGTTATCACAGAAGCTGGGGATGAGTAAAGTGTTTTATATATTGTAGAAATCCTTTGACAAATCCGTCCATTACTTGATATTAGAATTCCCATCCGATAGAATCAACAGCCTTCTCAACAACTCATTATTAATATGATCGATAATGGGGTTTTTTTGTATTATTTTATTTGACAGTGACAATACATTGTTACATTTAAAAAGAAAATAAATTAAAAAAAATACAGAATGGCACATCATACATAAAATCACATAATACAACATCGTACATTACAGTCAATTTACATATGTATGTTCCCAATCGATAATCAGTGATCACAGGTTTGGTTTAGTTTCAGCCAGTGTTTCACCTTTTCGTTAAACGTTTTCAGGTCAGGTTGTATTTTTATTTCTGTTGGTAGGGCGTTCCAGAAATGTATTCCTTTTACTGAAAAAGACGACTGACTGAAGGTTGTTTTGCGCTGTGCCACTCTGTAGTTACCATTTGTTGATCCCCTAGTGGCTATTCTATTGGTATTCATGTTGGTGACATATGGACAAAGTATAGCTGGGGCGAGATTGTTCATTGTTTTTGATCCATTATTTTCAGTGCTTGTTTATATAGCGATGCAGCAGGTTTGACAGTCGACTGTGAAGCCTGGCTCCGTACAGTAACACAATAAGACAAGTGTGAAAATATCATGGCACGCATAAACAGTTGAGCTGCCTTAAGGGGTATGTATTGTCGTATCATTCTAAAACAGTTCAGAGAACAGTTTAGATTTACCTATGTGTAAGGGCTTTATCTATTTCCTCAATTGAAATTTCATAAATAAGATTGTCATTATGTTCTTTGCCAAAAAGGGGAAGTTCTAATGAAATTAAAAACGGTTCCATGTTTTGTTCACTAGCTTTGTCTGGTTGAGTGTATAGTGATTTGTGATATTAAAGGGCCAGTGTTTAGCGTTTTTGGGGGGGATCTATTAGCAGAAATGGAATATAATATTCATAACTGGCTATGGTAGAGCGGGCGCCCCATATACCAAGGCTGAGTTCTTACTGCAGCGGCCCAGGGTTCGAATCCAACCAGTGGCCCTTTGCTGCATGTCATCCTCTCTCTCCCCCTTTCAATACTATCTCTATCACTATCAATAAAAGCATAAAAGCTAAAGGCTAAAAACAAAAAATTCAAACTATGTCTGTGTCCTAAATCAGTCACTCATTCACTACTCCCTTCTCCCCATCCAGGGAGTTCTATCTAGACGGGGCTGTATAGTGAGCTCAAAAAGTATTTGTGGCCGTTAGTGTTGTGATGCGCTGCTCACGTTAAATATATTACTTTCATGCTAAAACTCGTGGATATTTACTTAATCGTGCTGCTCATCTGCCATTTTACCTTTAGCACAATGCATGATATACAGTATATAGTGCCTGGTTAGTGACCATCGTTGTACACTACCTTTCATGATGCATTGTTGGATACTTTAAGTCCACTACGTAGGGTATAATAATTATCACTATACATTCAGACAGCACTGCAAATTGGCAAACTCACTATATAGTCCACTATATAGTGAGTAGTGAGTGATTCCGGACACAGCCTATGTTTTCATTAGTGTATAATCACCTGAAACTAAAAATTGTTGTGTTTTTGTTAGCTTAAAGTGAGCCCTTCATATTTACACATAGGGAGCGGGTCCTCTTCACGGAGTCCGCCATGTTGCTCCGCCGTGTTTCTACAGTAGCCCAGAATGGACCAACCAAGCACTGGCGCTACAGAGAGCCTTTCACATTTTGTGTTGCTTATTTTACTGCAGTACTGTGAGCTGCAGAGTGCAAAACCGTGGTACCGCCAGCCGCCGTCTGACTTTCGTTGCTCCTAAAGTAGTGTTATTATTATGGTATGGATGGCCTCTGAGCGAGGCGAAAAGCGTTTCAACGGTTTTGCACTCGGCTCATTTTTAGGCTAATGATTTTAAGGCTTTTGGACCTGCTTCTCATTTCCGATAGGGCAGATGGATCGATGGATCATGGATTAGTGGAACTATAAGTATCCGTTCCAGATCCCCAAGTTGATCTTGCAGATTTGCAGATTTTTTTTTACCATTTAACAGGGCAGTCTGAGCTTTTATTTTTCCTCTAAGGAAGGCTTTGGCTGCATCCCATGATATAACCAGATTGACTTCTCCAATACCGTTGTGCTCTAGATAAACCTTCAGTCCTCTGCCATTCCTGCTCTAAATGTAGCACTGTTCAACATACCTGTGTTTTAAAATCCACAAAGTTTTCTGGTAACACGGCATGCAAAGACTTTTTAAAAATTCTTTCAGTAATTAAATATAAAGAATAATGAATAAAAAAAAAAAATCAGATTTTAGTTGTACTTACATACAGATACAGATTATTCTAATACCAACCATGGTGACAAATGAATGTAGTTACCCATCATGGTGATTATCATGAGACATCAAGCTAGTGCAGCTGTCTGTGCAGGGCTGTGGAGTAAGCTGACGGTCGGTGGTTTGTGGCTGCAGGTTGTCTGGAGATTGCTGAGGAGTTCCGGTCTCAGGAGATCGATGGACAGGCCCTGCTGCTGCTGAAGGAGGACCATCTCATGGGAACCATGAACATCAAGCTGGGCCCTGCACTCAAGATCTTTGCCCAGATCAGCACGCTCAAAGACTCGTAGCCCATCTCGCCCTTCACACAAACACCCACACACTGCCGTCAGAAGGCAGCTCCGCTATGACTGGACAAACGCGATGTGCTCAGGATCTCCCACGTGTTGACGAACGCGTGAGCTGAGTTCAGGTACTGGGCCAGAATTGTTTGATGGACGTTTTGTCGTGGCCTGCTGAACACGAGGACATCAGCTGAGACTGTTTGACTCACCTTTTACACTGATAACTTCACACTGGCACTACTTCAGGAAAACTTCACCCATAGTTTGACAAGATGCTGTGTTAGGTAGGCTGTGTTGGGAAAAGTTTCTTTCATTGAGAACATATTGTTTTCATGATGTATTACTGTACCTTGGGTTCCTGCAGGGGAGGTTTAACGTTAGCAGTTGTTTTGTTCTAGTATTTCTCTGGAGCGTGACTATGAAGCAGGGTTATTATAGCAAACTTAAACGAAAATAAGCAGTGGAAAATATTGTCGTAAAACTGAAACTAAATATACATCATTTCAGAAAAACTAATAATAATGAACGTAAATTCATTTCAGTCTTAGTTTTTTAGCTATAATATACACCGATCAGCCATAACATTATGACCACCTGCCTAATATTGAGTAGGTCCCCCTTTTACCGCCAAAAACAGTCCTGACCCGCGAGGCATGGACTCCACTAGACCTCTGATGGTCTGCTGTGGTATCTGGCACCAAGCCGTCAGTAGCAGGTCCTTTAAGTCCTGTAAGTTGCGAGGTGGGGCCTCCACGGTTCGGACTTGTTAGTCCAGGATATCCCACAGATGCTCCATTGGATTGAGATCTGGAGAATTCGGAGGGGCCGAGTCAACACCTCCAACTCGTCGCCATCCACATGATGTAAAAGAAAACGTGATTCATCAGACCAGGCCACCTTCTTCCATTGCTCCGTGGTCCAGTTCTGATGCTCACGTGCCCATTGTAGGCGCTTTTTGCGGTGGACACGGGTCAGCGCGGGCACCCTGATCGGTCTGCGGCTACGCAGCCCCATACGCAATAAACTGCAATGCACTGTGTGTTCTGACACCTTTCTATCAGAACCAGCATTACCAGCATTTTTTCAGCAATCTGAGCTCCAGTATCTCTTCTGTTGGATCGGACAACACGGGCCAGCCTTCGCTCCCCACGTGCATCAATGAGCCTCGGGTCTGACGCTGTCGCCGGTTCACCGGTTTTCCTTCCTTGGACCACTTTTGGTAGGTCCTGACCACTGCAGACCGGAAACATCCTACAAGAGCTGCAGTTCTGGAGAGGCTCTGACCCAGTCGTCTAGCCATCACAACTTGGCCCTTGTCAAAGTCGCTCACATCTTTACGCTTTCCCATTTTTTCTGCTTCCAACACAAAGTTCAAAATGTTCACTTGCTGTCTAATATATCCCCCCCACTGCCAGGTGCCATTGTAACGAGATGATCAATGTTATTCACTTCACCTGTCAGTGGTCTTAATGTTATGGCTGATCGGTGTATAAGTACCGAAACAATGAGGCAGCCTGAATTTCCATCAATTCTCGTGAAATTGAACCAGAGAAATTGAAGCTTGACATTCCAGGAGATGCCGCTGTGTCGCAATTGCTTCACTAAAGTAACGTGAAGATTAAACATAAAGGCCATTCCTACACTGTTCTCCAACCATGTATTTTGTATGTATACTTCAACATTATACCTGGCCCTAACAAAAACAAGCTAAAACTACTGTAGCCAACACACTCTGAAAACTAAACTAAAATGAAGTCAAAGCTAAAATAAAATAAAAACAAATCGAGAATTCAAACCTATTATAAACTTGGTGGGAGGAATTTCAGATCTGTGCTTGCTGTTTCAGGACAACATTTTGGAATACATGCCTGCTTCATTACAAGATCAATGTCATGTGCATCCTGTGCAGAGCTACAGTCACTGTCATTCTACCTGCACTGCTTATCTGCTTCAACTGTGGACATTTCAAGTCACTGAGTGGCTCATAAACTTCATTACAGGGAGAATTTTGAAAATACAAACTCGGTGGATGGTGGCAATCTTTTCAGCAGCTTAAAAGGTGAAAAAATTACATGATGTAAGATATACTTTTATTATCCCCGTGGGGAAATTCTTCCTGGACTCCTGGTCCAACTGCAGTTTCAAACACTAAATTAAAACAACAAGAATGATAAACGATTCCACGTGAGACAGAGAAACAGTTTCACAGGAACAGATGCTTCAACACATACACAGTCCACGTAGATAATGGCACATACCATCACACAAACCCTGCCCATATTGCACAGGCAATAGCCCAATATTACACAGATGCAACACATTGCACTGTCCTAACATAATGCACATAATGCAGAAGAACTCTTCCACGGTACCTTCCACTAAAGTCAATACAAACCATGTAGAATCAAAGGAACCAGGAGAAGGAAGGAACGTAAAGAAGGGAAGCCATAGTAAGGGGACTACCACTTCCATTTAATTCAGCAGTATTGCTGTAATACCTCTTCCAGCCAACAGTGGCAGCACTGAGTTCACTGCTGCTGAGCAGCTCTCTAGTTGGGAAAAAGAAACCCTAGCTGCGGTCGAATAGTCTTTTTCTCTTAGGAAGGTTCCTAACGGAGTGAAATGACCCGAAAGTACCTCAGTAGCAGCCATGACAAGAGCTGTTTAAATTCTTCCTGGACTCCTGGTCCAACTGCAGTTTCAAACACTAAATTAAAACAACAAGAATGATAAACGATTCCACGTGAGACAGGGAAACAGTTTCACAGAAACAGATGCTTCAACACATACACAGTCCACGTAGATAATGGCACATACCATCACACACACCATGGCAGGTTTTGCAAATGCAATAGCCCAGTATTACACAGATGCAACATATTGCACTGTTCCTATTTCGCACATTGCACTGTCTTCACATAATGCACATAATGCATGTGAAATTAAATAAAATCAGGCAGGTGCAAGATAGCAACAAAAGCATGATTCTGCTCTGACCAAGAACTCTTCCACGGTATCTTCCACTAAAGTCAATACAAACCATGTAGAATCAAAGGAACCAGGAGAAGGAAGGAACGTAAAGAAGGGAAGCCATAGTAAGGGGACTACCACTTCTATTTAATTCAGCAGTATTGCTGTAATACCTCTTCCAGCCAACAGTGGCAGCACTGAGTTCACTGCTGCTGAGCAGCTCTCCAGTTGGGAAAAAGAAACCCTGGCTGCAGTCGAATAGTCTTTTTCTCTTAGGAAGGTTCCTAACGGAGTGAAATGACCCGAAAGTACCTCAGTAGCAGCCATGACAAGAGCTGTTTGAATTCTCCAAATGCTGAGGAAAGGTGTTTCAATGCTTCCTTTATTATCTCCTTTAGCATAGGATACACTGGACCATCCTTTACCAAAGGAAAAGAGAGAATAACAATCCCACAATTCCTTGCAGCCGCAGCATTTAAAGCAACGCACCATTCGGCCGTTCCTGATAACAAACTGATAATGCTTATTTTGCATATTTATTTTCATACAGTCATATAATTGTGATTCATGTTTAATATGAGTGGACAGTGACAACCGTTTTGTTTCACTTTATTTTGAATTAATAAATTATTTATTCCAAACATGTAACAAAAACCTAATTAAAAAACAAAACAAGAATAACAAATAAAATAAACAGTTAACAATCAATTAACAAATAATCAACATAAATAAATATTACATGTCCGAAAAGAAGTTGGAAGAAGTATATGGTCCTACACCTTCTCCATAACTCTTAATAATTAACAATTAACTCAACATTTATCATATATTCCTTTGTTTATTTAAATTCCAACCTTGGTAATGAAGTGATATTTTTCACTGGTTGTCCACGTTAGGTCAGATAATCCTTTATCATATGTTGATGTAAAGTGTTCCAGCAGCAGAAGGACCTGCGGTATCTCTCTTTCACACACAGCGAGTGAAGCGGCGGGGGGAAGCAGCTCCTTTTGTAGTCCATCTTCAGAACATTGTAGTTTCACCGCAGCAGACTCACGTCACTAACATCCGCTGCCGTCGCATCATATATACAGAGCCTAGTGTAAGTGCAGTCGGATTCTCTTAATGCCGTGGTTGTCTTGTCCTAAGTCCTTCTGAATTCTCCTTCACATCTTTCCTTGACCTCATGACGTTTTCTATCGAGGTCAAGGAGAAGTGGTTAGGAAAAGACGCTAGAACGTAATTTTTTTGACTTTTCGACCGCAGCCCCTGTGCCATCTTTGATTGTACACGGTTGTGTTTCAATTTGAAGGAAAGAGATTTTTCTTGGTGAATTCATCAGCGGAATGAGCTTACTCAGTTTCTTTGTGACTTTATTGATACTATGAGCCGCTCAGTGACTGAAACGATAAGAGATGCAGGAGATGGCGATGCAGGACTGTGATGTGCTGATTTGACAGTCCTGGATCAGGGCTGAGACAGGAGTCCAGAATGTGTGTTTAGACTGGAACTGGAGGACTGGAAGCAGTGGGAAACTACTGGACGAACTCCATCGGCAGCTGTGAGAAAAGCTGTCAAAGACATTGACACTGTGGTTTATTAGTTATTGACCAACAACCATTAACAAGATCCAGTACTGTGTGTGAGCAAGACACTTTAGAAGTGAATGGAAGACAGACTTTGTCACTTGTTACAGTTTTATCTCTGCTCGCACACAAGCTTATGTCCCCTGAATATCTGACTTGTAAGAAAACACGTCGCTTAAAGCCAGAGTTGGTACTTTTCTTTAAAAACATTTTTTGTTATATTTGTTGAAATTGTCATTAAATCCCAACAGCAATGAATAAATCAAATGCTCTGACAAGAACAAGAAAACAAATCTGACTTTGTGACTTTCTCGTTAGATTTTGGAGCTAGTGCTGCTGTCATTGGAAAAAAGTTGGCAAAACTGGGCTGCATTTTTCTGTTGGATCATTTTTCAAATCCAGCGAACTCGTGCTAGTTTCATAAGATTACCAACCCTAGCTTTAATTGTGATAATTTAAGAACCATTTCCCTGAAAAAAAGATATTGGTTTTGGATACATAATAACACAGAGTACAAACACACTGACTCAATAAACCTCATGTAGAACTGTTGTTTCCAGGTCAAAGCTGATTTATACTTCAGTGTCTCTGTACATGACAACATGGACACATATAACATGTAAAGTGATCCAGCGTAATTGTATTGGTTCAACTTTTCAGTCATGTTTGTGGGAATGTTGGGCTATATTTTGTCAGCAGGTGATCTGTCAGTTTTGTCCACTCAGTTATGTACTTAGGCTACAAACAAGCTTTTGTTTTCATGTAGCAAAGCCATTTTAATGCAGACGTTCTGTTCTGTTAACCCCCACTGGTACAGTTCTGTATGAGAAAGAGTGAATGAGAATGAACGCAAACATGAATTTTCTCACGTTCCACACTGCCATTTAGTGTTGCAGCAGTGATATTACAGTGATCATAAGTGCCTATGGTGACATATTGACGCAGAAGTATGATTCAAGTGTGAAAGCTATGGATAGTTTGTATGTCCTTCTTAATTATACTTTTACCAAAGTCAAGGCAGAGTCACCGCTGAATTGCTGTCACAAGGGACATATCATGCTCATTTTCAGGTTCACACTTGTATTTTGGGTTTCTACCAGAACATGTTCACACGCTTTAATGTTCAAAAGACAAATTAGTTTTCTCATACTGTCTGTCTGAATATACCTGGTAAGGTAGTTCTCAAGCTGTGGGTGGAGATCAGATGGGGGGCGGTATATGCTAATGAGCCTGCATATGACATAGGAAGGGGAGCCAAATCTGAATGGCTTGTTGAATCACATGTTTTCTGATCCAGACAGCCCTCAAAAAACTGACTGGAGTGCCTACCAACCCACAAACTGTGAGTTAAGACAACCCAGATACCCAAATGTATGTGCATAAGGACTGAAAAAGTGAGTTTTTCATGCTATGTCCCCTTTAAAGTTGAGGTACCCATTTTTGCACAACAATAATAAAGTTCTGTTTTCTTTCTACAGATGCCATAAAATGTTTGAAAAGTTGTATTACAAAGTATATTATTATATTTTTGGGAGGTAAATAAAAAAAGGCTACATAATTCATCAACATCATAAAAACCAAGTTAGTTAAAGCTGAAGTAGGTGAGATTGGAGCAAATACAATTAAAAAAAGTTATTTTTATAAAACGCATGAGACAGGTAACCTGAAAAAAATCATGTGCCTCTTTGTCCTCCGGTGCTCCTAACGACATCTGCAAGATTTCACAGACCGGAGGAAAACAACCAGTCAGAGCTGATCTGAGATCCGTTGTCCAGCTGCCGTCTATGAAAGCCGTCTGTCAATCACTCACGAACTCCGACCAAACAGTCAAACTAGGCCGCGCTGATCAAATATGAATCAATATTCTGTCACGTTAATGCGTATTTCTCACCTCAAATGTTTTTAGAATCATCTTGTAGTCTACTGTTTAACTGTAAAATGAGAAAGTTTGTGACGCTGCCGCCATTGTGAAATCTGGTGAAGGAAAGCCAGGTTCCGGTCACATGACCGGAGCACAGCCAACAGGAACGTTCTCTCAATGAAATGACCTGTGATTGGTCAAAGTCTCCAGTCACGGGTTAGATTTTCTAAAGCCTGAAAACAGAGCTATGAGGAGGAGCAGAAGTCTAGTTTTCTCTCAGAACACTTGAATTACAATATGCTGAAAGGTTATTATGGAATTTTTTCCCAATGATGCCAAAAATATACTGCCTACTAAAGCTTCAACCTCGAGTAGTGGTAAATATTCAAAATATACAAGATCTGTTTATAGCTTTCTGTAGTTTACTGGTCGATGATAATCGGCTTTCCAATCCTGTTGTGAGCAAAGGTGTAATTTTTTTACAACGGTATCTTATTTTTTTTAGTATGGCTTGTATGTTCTAAACCCAGAAATACATGGAACAAATTGTCAGACAACATAATGATACATTTATTCACAATAATTCACTGATTTATTCTCCCCAATGTAAGAACATTTTTTAACTTCAATTTTACATGATCACAAACCATTCAAGTACAATCCAATCTGATTATGGCTATAGCCATCAACTCAATAAATTAACTTCTCTCCCCATTAAGGCACACTCAGTAGTTGACATGAAATAAAGAGAGTAGATAAAAAAACCCCACACAAACTGAAAATGAAAAAGCTGAACAATCCTCCAATATGCTGAATCAGAAAGAACATGTAAATCATACACACTGACATGACAATAATCCCCATTGACAAAACACATTATTTGTACTTTTTAATATTCAACATGGTCTTTTTACCATAGAACTATGTTGCATAATCAAATTTACTTGATCTGTCAAAAGCCAAGAGGAACAACCGATAAGAAGCAATACACAGAATAGAAGCCATTAATTTGTCATTTACCTTATACATACAGTATACACCGATCAGCCATAACATTAGGACAGCATGGGCACCCTGACCGGTCTGCGGCTACACAGCCCCATACGCAACAAACTGCGATGCACTGTGTGTTCTGACACCTTTCTATCGGAACCAGCATTAACTTTTTCAGCAGTTTGAGCTACAGTAGCTCTTCTATTGGATCGGACAACATGGGCCAGCCTTCGCTCCCCACGTGCATCAATGAGCCTCGGGTCTGATGCTGTTGCCGGTTCACCGGTTTTCCTTCCTTGGACCACTTTTGGTAGGTCCTGACCACTGCAGACCGGGAACATCCTACAAGAGCTGCAGTTCTGGAGATGCTCTGACCCAGTCGTCTAGCCATCACAATTTGGCCCTTGTCAAAGTCGCTCACATCCTTGCGCTTGCCCATTTTTTCTGCTTCCAACACAAAGTTCAAAATGTTCACTTGCTGTCTAATATATCCCCCCCCACTGCCAGGTGCCACTGTAACAAGATACTCAATGTTATTCACTTCACCTGTCAGTGGTCTTAATGTTATGGCTGATCAGTGTAAATGTATTTAGATGAGTTGACGATGGACAGAGTGATCAGTTTAGTAAAAACAAACTGATATGAAGCACAACTGTGTTTGAAAGGTTCACTGGGTGCCCAACCTTAGCCCCTACTCAAAAAGGGTATCTTTAAAAACACGTGGCAAGTAATCATGTGGTGACTTATGGGTTTAAACTTTCAAGCATGTTGCACTCCTGCCCCCAACCCCATTTAAAGAAATACTGACTTTTACAACTCGGCTATTTTAGTAGCCATCGGTCCTATAGGTTATGTACTCACCGAAGCATCCTACATCATTAGAAATAGGTTTACAAACACAAGCAGTCAGACTGGCTTTAAACAAACCAACAGATTATAGCAAGCTTTTCTTTGGGGAGGTAACACTAAAAGTAAGAACACTCCTAATGTAACTCATGTTCAAGCTGAAAATTGGTCTAAAAAACTGAACGTTTACAACGGACTGTTTGGGTTATAATTTTCTCTTTCAAATAAGTTTGACTAACATTGAGGTATGTTTCCAGCTTTACTGATCATCTGACTGCTTGTGTTTCATGACCAGTCAGACTTCTTAGTGTGTACAATGTTAACCAATAAAACCAATGGCCAAATGTACAGAGATAAAACCAAAGTTGTCATAGTTTTCCTTTAAAAACATGGCCGACTGAGTAACTGCTTCATCCCTGTTGTGCTCTCCAGCAGAGAGGAGCCTTACGAGGCTGTTTGTACTCGGGAGATTTATTGATTAGTGAAGCAAAAGCAGAAAGTTAATGACAGTAAATAATATATGGCTGACAGGTATGAGGAAAAGTTCAAAGAAGCATGGAAGCATCGGGAGCAGCACGGGAAAAGCTCAAAAACACCTGGCGCTGAAGATACAGAGAGGTGTTAGATTAAAGGAAAAACCTGATTAAATGAGTGTCAACAGATAATGAATGCAGAGTCTTCATCACAGGACATGAGGGCTCGCTGAGTGGTTCGATGATGTGAATCATATGCTATGACCTTCACCAGACCTCAAATGAACACCTAGTTCAGTGTATGTGACAGGCACAGTCACCTCTGATTTAAGAGTATATACTGTGGAGCAAAAGTGGGGTCAACATTGGTACTACCATAATTGGTACCATGGCAGCACAACTCATAGTTTTGTGATAGCCTGGGAGAAGTGTGCTAACGCCAATAAGCATAAAAGTAGTCCGTCTTTCAGTTTGTGTAACTTACAATAAAGCCCCATGTGTAGGAATTGAGAATTTCTAAAATGTTTTTCACCACCACCCTTTAACCACATAAGGCTTCAGTGTATTGGCAGATCAGCTAACAATGTTCAAAACTCCCTTTCCAATGACAGGATTACAATCAAGGCCACTTCAACCAGCAATCGGTCTGCCGTGCAGAGGTAAGAAAGTCGTAAAGAGGTTTTGAGCTTCTCTCTCAACTTCTCTTTTTCTCTTTTCGCTTGATCAACCAACTGCAACGCTATGAAAGCCACTTTTATGATTTTTTTTAAGCGTAAATGCAAAGTAAAAATGTAATGTTAGGCTGTAAACAACTACACCACGGTCACACGACTTCACGTCACCACCACTAAGCTAAAGGTGGACTGTAGTGTTCAGCGTTTTGACGTTTAGCCGTCTCATTTAGCCACTTGTTGGCAACCACCTTTATTAAGACATGTAAATGCTTCAACATTCACAAGTGGGACATGTAGAAGAAAACAAAAAACCTCTTTAAGCTTGTGTTAACCACAGACCTTATTTCAAGCATCTAACCAAAAACCTCATTCAAAAGACCCACTGACTTTGAGACGAGGGAACCGGAAGTGTCTCATTTAACTTCAGAATGATCTGAAAGATGCTAGAATCACAAGAAAACATTCTCCACATAGAGGTTTTAAACCATAGATATAAAACAAAGCTGTTTTATATCTATGTTTTAAACTACTTCTACGAGGCAGTCTAACTGAGCCTTGTTCAGACAGCCATGCAGACGTCAAACCTCAAAGCCACGGATGAAACTAGTGCCTATGAAAGCAGAATTCAGTCCTCAGAAAACTATTTGAACAACAAATATGTTGCTCCATTTCCTCTGTCACCATTTCCAGCCCCACTGCAGATGACCCCGTTCATTCACTAGGACAATGTGTCCATTCAGTAGATGAAGTGCACATCTGGTTGAAAGGTTTGCTTTTCAAATTTGGGGTTACATTATAGTGTTGCATCAACAGTGTTACCTCACAGAGCATCAACATGGCTCTATGGATGGCAGTGTCATTCTGTTGGTCAGTCCATCACTTTGGCCCAAACTTAAATAAGTTTTTCTGTACGATATCCAGCGTATTAATATAGCAGCAAACAACTATTTGCTATTTAGTGGAGTAATGTCTACCTGAACAGAGAATGAAGTCTCTCTCTCTCTCTCTCTCTCTCTCTCTCTCTGTGTGCTGTAATCTGAGCTTCTCTGTGCTTTGTTGACATCACCGGGCCGGCCACGCATGCTTTTAGTAAATATCTCAACAACTATTAGAGGGATCACCATGAAATACTGTACAGACATTCATGGTCATTTATCGTGCTAATCAGCAAATGTTAGCATACCAACATGCTAAACTAAGATGGTTGGTCAGCATGGAAAACATTAAGCATCATCATATTAAAGGGACTCTATGTAAGAATTAGAAATTGCTTGATAACAGTGACACCTGTGGCCGTTAAGTCAACGACAGTCAGCGTCCTGTTGCGCGCGCTTATGCTCGTAAACAAAGGTCCCACCATGAATTGAAGGCCCGGCCAATGTTGATCCTAGTTTTCTCCCGACGTCGGTCACATTCCTGTTTTGCAAGACGGGCTTCACTAGATATAACTTTGTTTTTTTGTGCTTCCGTGGAGTTTGTGTTGGGAGTCTGAGTTGTGGTGGGGGCTGTTCGTTTATTTGGCTTTAACGGACTCCATTTCTAACCAAACATTAGCTATGGTTGCACACTGTTAGCCCTGTAAGCAGAGCTGAAAATAAAGGCACTCGCGAGCGTGCATGATGTCACATCAGTTGGATTTTCCCGGTATAAACGGCCGTGTTCATCACATTAAAAGCAGTTTACAGGCTGATAGAGGAAACCCAGAAAGTTGCGGAAGATCTCATTTCTTAGGTTAGGTTACAACCTGTTCACATACTGGCAAAAAACCCAAAACGATTTATATGTGTAAAAAGTTACATACAGTCCCTTTAAAGGTCGGGTCGGTAATGCTGAGACAGTCAATTTTAAAAATGATTTAACCGAAAAACCCAGCCCAGTGTTGCCAATTCTTTTCCAATAAAAGTAGCTAGCAGCGCTAGCTCCAAAAGTCGCTAAATCTAGCGAGAAAGTTGCCAAACCGGAAACACTGAACGTCCGTCCGTTCAGGCCTCCCTCCAAAGCCACTCCCACACAATTGTCATTACGAAGGTAAACAACAAACATGGCTATTGATAGTACGGGTTAGAACGGGTTTATTACAGTTCCGCGACAGCCGCAGATACCAGTTTTTTTTCTTTTTTTTGTCAGAACATTTGATTTATTGATTGCGGTCAGGATGTAATGAGAATTCAACAAATTAAAATGTCTTATGCATTACCAACCCCTACCTTTAACATCATTGTGACCGCGTTAGCATGCTTATGTACTACCTCACAGAGCTGCTGGAGACTCTCTTCTCGCTCATGTTGTATGCAACGAAACCCATCAACTTTGATCATATCTTTGAATACTATAAATTTATGATTTTGTCGGTTAAAAAAAAGTGCCATCACAACTGTTTGGTTAAGTTTTGGATTGAAATATTTAGTTTAAATATACAGTTTACAGTTGAGTTTTATTGGTTATTTATTAATTATTGGGGATATGGGGGTCCTATGTTGTCTTTTGTTATATAAACTATCCATCTTGAGTCTGACAATGTTATAGGAGTGCAATGATAAATCAGTGGAGGGCCAGTCTCACTGGCTTTAACAGAGAAAAACAAATCACTCTGGTTGAGTCATTTCTAGTTTCCAGTGAGATCAGCGTTTAATAGGGAATTCTGCCACATGTTGAATAGTCTTGCTGTTTAAATGCTTCCTTAAAATGCTGTTCAATCATTACAGAAATTTAATTTGCAATTTTTTTTATAATTATTTTAATTTTAAATCTTTTTTTATTATTATTTTTTATTATTACTTTTTGCAAAGCTTTTTTTTTTTTAGTCTTGCATGAACTGAATATCTTCTGTTGGTCGGACAAAACAAGACATTTAAATATGTAAACTTAAATATGTGTGCATTTTTGATGACTTTCTAACATTTTGTAGGCAATCATTATAGGCAAAATAATGAGCAGATTAATCAATAGTGACAATAATTGTTAGTTACAGCCCTATTTAGTCTTAAAGTGACATAGATGACCAGTTTTAACCTGCATACATCCTCTCTCAGCAGATCTGTGGGTGGTATCGCTGTCATCCAGGATAAAATATCTGTTTATTTGTTTTGGTTGTTGTTTCTCTATCTTGCCTTGTCATGTCTCATAGCTGTCTTCCTGTTAATCACTTATCTTGCACTATCAATAAACATCAAAACAAAAGAAGTAGATGTTATTCAGCACCATCACACCCATGTTAATATCTTACATGCTGCCAAAAGGTCAAGCAGAACCACTACCACATGTTGAATGTGTGCATAATATTGTAGTGTTCAAGCAGCAATCCTGGTGTCACAGCAGCCATCCTCACTTTTGTGGGCGACCTGGTGAAGTCAGAGGGGAGGATTAGAACAGCTGGGAAACTGACTGCCACCACCAAACCCATCCACGCTGGCTCCCAGAAGAAATGGAAAAAATACAGACATGCTGAGGATGAGAGATCTGTGGTTGTGGCACCGCAGGATGTGACAGGTCAGTAGTGAAGAGCCAAAGCCAACCCATAGATTTCTTGTTAATTTAATTGAGTGATTCAATATAAAACATCATCAAAACGCCGGGAAAAAAAGGAATAGTAGATAAAGACTTCTGGCAAAGTGAGCACACAGTTCATGCTGATCAGAGACGAACATTTAGCCTGCAGCAGCACAACCTTCTCTAAGTGCCCAGCAGGTCAACATCTCTTTTTGTAAGGACATCTGTAAACAAGTAGCCGTTTTACATGACAACAGACATAATGGACTTTTAGCACCACCTTACTACGCTGAGTTCTAATTTAGGCTTCTGTCATTTGCAGGATAATTTAGCTTTGGGTCGATCAATGACAATCATCTCACCTATAGGGAAAAGTAAGATTTATTCCAACTTGGGTTTTATTTTTCGTAGCTCTGGACATGAGCAGACAGATGAGCAGAAACAAGCAATCAGTTTATCTAGCAGAATATCTAAACCACTTGTTTTGAAGGTCAAACAGAAAGTCAGCACACCTGGAATAATGCTAATAAGCCTTCCATTGCACAGGAAAACTGTGTGTGCACAACTTCAACCAGAGCCGGATTAAATGGATAGATTACAATATACAAACTGCATTTTTCGGGGCCCCACTACATGCACATTTTTAGAATTGGTAAACGAACAAAATGACTTTTAAATGTCATATTATAAGCAGTGGCGCCAGAGAATTGTGATTGTTATTGTGATCGCTAATGAATTTAGATGCAAAAAAGTATAACAAATACTATAGAAAATGAGATTCAATAATCCCGGGCTAATTTGCTACACATTTGAAATGCACTTATGTTGTTGTTGTTGTTACAGGCTGCAATGTGGAGTTGCTGCAATGTAGCCACTAGCAGTAGCCTGCATATGAGACGTTTAGGGAACATCGGTAAATTGTAGTGCCTACTGATTATGTTTATTATGTATGACCATGTTTAACATATATTTGATGTTCTTTACCCCTCTGCCCGGGACATGTGCCTACAATGCCTGTGTGTAGATCTGGCTCTGACTGCAACAGAAAGCTTGGGTAATACATTTACTGTTTGCCTTTGTCGTTTTTTTTTCTCCAAACAAGTTTGGCCAACCTGAAGGTTTGTTTACAATCTGTCTGATCTGCTGTGTTGGACCTGTTTTTCACCATGCTGCCGTGTTCCCAGATTTCAGTAATTCACTTGGTGAGTGCAAAGTACTGATAGTCCTGACGACCAGAGCTACGGAAATTAAATTCAAGCTGTAGTAAAGTTTTTCCTTAAAAAAAAAAAAAATAATCATTTCACAGGACCATACCAATGTTATGGCTCATTTACTACAAATCACATTCATGTGACTTTACTGCAAACCAGTAATGTTAGCATGCTTTTCTGGGCATGCTGTAGTATTTTGGTTTAAGATTTCCAAATTGTGTTTTTTCAACTTTTAACGGATTCGATGGCTTCTACTATTTCAGTTAAAAATCAACTCACTATAAACGTGTTTTAGTTAGGTCATGAATCACAGTGAGCATTAAAGCTACTCTTATTTCTAAGTCAAAAGGTACACTGTGGAGGTTTCTTGTAAACAAACTAACAAAAGTTCTCTCTACATTCAGTGCTTCTCAAATAAATTCACTGTGACGAATATGTCCTTCCTTTATAACACATTGGATAACGTTGGCTTGCCTTTGCTGGCACATTATTGCCACCAACTGTCTATCAGTGGAACAGAAAACAAACCATAAGCAGTGATGTGTTGCTTCACAGCGTCCTTGTGCGTGTGCATAAGATCCAAACACATCAGCGCTACTAGTGGTCAAAAGCTACACGGCGTATCTTTAAACGTTCTAAGTGTAAACTCGAACTGAAATGTCACCTTACTGAACAACATAAAGCAACTGGAACGGATTTACCTAACTCAAACAAGAATGAATGATGAAATGAATGAAAACTAATGGCTTTCTTGAAGAAAGACAAAATACACATTTGAAAATCTAAAAACCTATTACACTTTGGAAAAGGTCCCGTCACTAAAGTAAAGTATATGTGATTTATTATAAGAGCAAAAACACTGGTACGGTCCCTTAAGAATGCTCCGCCAGAACAAGGTGAAGGCGGTATAAATACAGTAAAACAATAATCTAATTTGAGAAAAAAAAAAACAACTCTTGTGCTTGTTTTTCTTCCATTGCAATCAACAAGCGCTTTACATTCCACTATGACAAGCACAGTTGAACAGGTGGTGTGCTAAAATGACGATTGGTTAATTGTAACTTCAAGGTCTGTGATCTTGAATGAAGGCTACTATTCTACTGGTGCATTTACTGTAACTGAGATCAGATATTTCATTGCTCCCAGTCTCTTAGAGGAAACAGCTGCAGTAAAAACATCATCATGTGGAATCACCTTTTGTGTGAGGGGAGAGGGGAGGTGTGTAAGGCTATTATGCGAACCCACTCCAAACATGTACCATGTGAGATGGGAAAATAAAGTTCACTCAGAGAAGGTGAAAGTCAAAACTGAGAAACCAACCCACAGAGTGAGCGTCGATAGAGAGAGAGAGAGAGAGAGGAAATCGTTGCCACCACAAGCACAAGTAAAAAAAAGGAGCAGAGCAGATCAGTTTGCAGTTTTTTTTTGTTGTTTCCAGTTATATTTTAACATCGCTGTTTATACCTTGCTTCTGAAGAGGGGCTTAGCGCCGGGGCCACAGTACTCGTTGTATATGAGCTTGAAGAGGAAAAGGTGGAAGAGTGTTATGAGCGAGGCCACACTGAACCAGAAGAGGAAGGGCAGGCCTGGGTACCTGTTGGCCATGTGCTCCTCGTGGGCCAGGATGGCCTTGAGGTGCAGGGTGTGGCGGAGATCCTGCAGGTGGCGCAGGTCTGTGGAGATGTACAGGAGCGGCGTGATGGGCTGCGTCACCATCACGGGGAAGGTGTGACCTTTGATCTCCGACGTCAGCTCCACGGGCTCGTTGAGGCAGCCGGCCTCGCAGGCGTACAGCTTCACCGGTTTCTCTTGCTGCTTCACTGACACGTGAAGAAAAGGCTTCCCCTCCACGTCCAGCAGCACTGCCAGGTTAATGAGGTCCTGGTTGTAGTGGATCCCTCTCAGGGCGTAGCTGTTGTGCAGCACGTCGGGATCTGCCTGGAACTGAAGGTGGTTCTCTGTGAACTGAAGGCCGCCGAAGCTGAGCACCATGCCCTGCATGGCTCCGTGGGCTCCGGCCACCACCAGCACCTTGCAGCCTCTCTTCTGCAGAGTCAGAGTCCACAGCGTGACCAGCTGCAGGATCTGAGCTGTACTGCTCACCCGCTCGGGCCACAGGTTTTCTGCATGCATGGTGGCGTGGCCGCTGAAGCAGTGGTCAGCGTAGTTGAGGCTGGACTCGAGGCGAACGCGCTCCTCGCCACTCAGCCTTCGATCCAGCAGGGGAGCCGTGGAGGAGGACAGGATGTAGTAGAGCGTGGTGTTCACTGTGCGGCTCGATGGTGTGTGGGAGTCTGTGATTTTCCTCATTTCAACACCTGAATGAACAAAGAAGCAGAAGCACAACTTCACAAAAACCTGACATGTAGTGTATTTCCAAGGATTGACTACTTTGACCGTCAAATATTATTCTTGACTTTGGAAACATCAATTTTGACCAAAAAACTTAACTCAAGGTCCACTTGCTAGCTTTTCCAGAGCTTTCGACAATGATTACTTTATTTCTATTTTACCACATCACTTTTCCCACCTTTCTCATCGTTGCACAGCTCCTTCATTTTAAATAAAAAATTGAGAGCTTTTAGTTTGTGTGGTAAATGTTCAAAACAATGTTAGAATTAGTATAGTATGCAACTGGGAGCCAGTTTGTGGAAAGGGTCAGTTAGAAGTAAGACTTCCACTTACACAGGGGATGAGAGACTGAAGGGGAAAAATGGAGAATGCAATAGTGAAGACAGAGAAACATGGAGAAGGTAAGGTGCAATCAATTCAAAATGTATAGAAAAAGATAAAGGAGGAAAAGAGAGTGATTCACGCATAGAAAACCTTTAGCTATGTCTCGATGAATAACTGCTTTTAAAAAGGTACAATCTGTAATCCAAAGGTAAACAAAAAGGCAGCCACACTGAAATGATTGACACATCTTTACATCAATACAGTGACTAACAACAGCTATCACATTTAAATTAGTCATGTTTTCTGAAGCTATTTAAGAGTTGTTTACATCAGTCATGTGTGTAAACAGAGCCGTAAGTTAGTTAGTAAAAGCACAAAATGCTTATAATGCTTTAATCTGTAAGTCAAACTGATCACTTACATGATGTGTCTTCAAGTTTAAAATTCATTTGAAATCAGTCAGTTTGTTGCTCTTCTATAAGGCTGTGTGTGTTTTGTGAGATTGTTGTTCAAATTTAGATAATTTCTTTTTACAGTAAGGGTTTTACAAGGCTGCTTGTGTTTAGACATTTTACATTTGAGAATTTAACTTTTTTTTTTAAAGAAAATCTGAGCTAACCATTGTTTAGCGAGTCAGTCACTCGGTGGAAAAGCAGAAAACTACCAAAAGCACGTGACGTAAATGTTACCAAAGTACACATCATGTCTGTTTTGGCCCTATTTAGCTCCTGGCAGAGGATATGCACGCTTCCAGACAGCAATGCATTGAGGCTCCGCACAGACACTGGTGCAAGAATCCAACCAAACACCAACATTTTTACAGGCCAGGCCAGGCCAGGCTTTGCAATGATTAAAACCAACCTAACTTCTAGACAGAACGTGTGACCAAGCATAATAAACTCATAAACTGCCATAAAATAACTTCAGAGTTTAGAACTACAGCGGTCAGCAGCATTTCACAATACATGCATTGATTCAACACAGTTATGTCATTGCCTCCATTACATCAATCTGGATCAAAGTACTTTTACAGCCCTGCTGTAAGTTCAACCCCTATGAAATCTTAACTTTTATTACAACCTTTGACCTTCAAAATCCCCTATTGGTGTGTTTTAGCCGATTTACTGACTACTTTCTAGGGCATGCTGTACTATTTCACATTTCTGTATGTTCATCTGTGATTTGTAGCAAATGTACTAAAAATATCTTATATATATGCTCCTTTAAAACCCAGAGCCAGTTGCCACTACATCCGTTGCTCACCTGAAATGAAGATGTCCATCCAGGCCTGCTGGTGATCTACAACCAGCTCTTCCACATTGTCCCTCAGCAGCTCCCCCAGCTCCTTTTTGGCTCCATCTCTGAGGGTGCTGAAGGTCTCCTCCAGCCTGGAGGGCTCGATGGGCTCTGAGGTCCACACCACTGACAGGATATTGTCTTTGTACTCTACTTTAGCTGGGACCTGAATCCTGCTGCTCAGCTTCTTGGTGACCACCACCACCAGCACCATCCTGTTGTTCTCCACAGGCACTCTGCCGGAGGAGAGCACTACCTCTCTGTCCTCCAGCTTCTCCACGCTGGTGGAGAACTTGCTCCCAAAGGAGGGGTTGTCATAGGACACGTCCAAGGAGACGGCCTTGTCGGACGGGTTGTTGATGTGGATCCTCTGCAGATAGACGTTAGGTCTGCTCCTGTGTGCGATGAACTCCTCTCTGATGGTGACACAGTCCCGGGATGACTGCAGGGCGGCCGGTGAAGCGCAGCGGACCGACAGCACGGCTCCTTTCCGGAACCACAGCATGGTGGCCTGGACCTCGGCACGCTTCCCCTCCAGATGGACGCCCACTCTCGGGGAGTACTCGGTCTGGTGGACCGGAGCCGAGCCAGGCAGCGAGGACGACGCCACCCACAGCTTGTTGGAGTCAATGTCAATGAGAATATGGCCGTTACCTGACACAAAAGGTGTGTCTAGTTGCTCCTGAGGTGTGCTGTATATCCCCTCTCCTCGCTCCACCAGAGACTTCCACCTGTGGATCTCCGCCAGCAGACACTGCCCCGCGGCTCCCCCGGGCATGGCCGAGCCGCTGAACAGCCTCCATCTGCGCTCCGCTCCCAGGTACCAGTAGAAGATGATGAAGAGCAGCAGTCCGATGAGGAGTCTTCTCGCCCAGCTGCTCGACAACAAACCTGGCAGCCCCTTTAGTCTCTGCTGTAGCCACATTGTGGGTTTAAATAACAGTAGCCCAGCAACGAGTCCGCGTCTTAAAAACACCCAGGGTGTTCAGGTTGAGTTGTTTTTTTAGTATATCACATCGATATTTGGTTCAAAACATGTTGTTTTCCTCCAGAGTGAGAGCTGATAGACTGGCTCTGCTAGCTTAGCTTAGCTTAGCTAGGTAGCTAGCGCCGAGAACAACAACTATTGAACATGTATTATTGTTTCTCGCATCGTGGTTATGGTCATATCCTTCAGCTTGGTGGGTACGACAAGCGTCAAAGTTGTCGTATCTCAGGTCATGACGTTTTCTTGTTTGCCTTCAGGTTGAAAACATCAGCTGACTTTCTAAATAACTCCACAGACAGCAGACCAGCAGCAGGACTTCTGGTCTGTCACAGCTGCCGTACAGCAAAACGACACAGCAGACACCGGAAATGTCGCAAAAATGTGTGACTAGGGGTTCTCAACCTTTTGTTACTTCAAGATTCAAGATTCAAGAGTTTTATTTGCCATTTGCACCTATATGTAGGTACATTGGAATTCTGAACAGTTTACACCGAGTCAGCTTTAAGAAAAGAAAATAGGTAGAAAAGGCACAAGTTAATTGCAGTACAAAATAAGTAGCACATTCAACTCAACACAATAAATAAATAAATTATTAAAACATAAAGCACAGTATGTATTTATGTATTTAAATTAAAATATATATGATGCAGGAAAAAGAAAATGTGTAAAAATAATCTAAATTTAGATCTAGATTTAAATACTTAAATTATTCTTTTAATTTTTCACTTACAATTATATTGTTGGAAGGGGAAAATTGACTGAATATGGGCATCCCGTTTGCTCACATTTTCACATTTATATATTTCTCTATGGTAAAATAGGCTTAAATACATTCAAAGACATTGTTTAGCATTAATAATTTAGTTCCATTCCACTGTTGGAGACCAGCCATTCTACTCTCTGAAATCTATCCCTAAAAGTTAAAGTTATAATTATATTGTAGTATTTACTATACTGCGTCTCCACCAAATAACGCAATTTATTAACCAATGTTTATTTTGAACAAATTTAGCCTTTCTTTCTTCACATTTCATAGACATGTGAAAGTAATTTGATATTAAACAGTGCTGTTTTTTTTCACATTGATAAAAGTTAGTAAATTTCATTTGTAATCTGGATACCTTGACATCCTACTTCCTTTTTAGTGAATCTCTAGGTGGAAAATGTATATTTATAAATGAAATGGCCAAAAGCAACGCTGGATTACCAACTGGGTAAAATGGGAAACCACTCCAGGACCCCAACAAGGTTTACTGCATGTCAGTTGGTTATTTGATTTCATTCATTTTGATTCATTTAATGCAAAACAATATTTCCAAACTCTAACTGAAGGTATGATGCTTCAGCAGTCTGAGTTAGACAAATCCAGTAGATATTTTCCAAAGTTAGTCTACATCATCTTTAGTACCAAATTCCCTCTTTGTGTTACTGTACCTTCACTGCAGCTCAGCAGGGAACACTTACCAGGGCAACACAAAGTAGGACGTACTAAACCAGCTGTCTGCCAGTTTATTATGCCTACATGCAAAACTACCCTCAGTGATATGAATGAGGGTAGGCAACATATCCATATTCTCTTTTCTTCTTACAGTGTTGCTCCCCAAGGTTTCTACTGTAAAGATATTTAATTTTACAGCAACTGTTTGTGACTTTTTACAATTTATAATGACTTAAAGGTACTATGTAACTTTCAGAAAATCCTTGTTATAAATGACACCGGTGGAAGTGAACTGCAGTCAGCATCCTGTTGCTCGCACTCTGTAGGCTCCAGCGATCATCCTGGGCATTGGCCAAAAGAGTGACGTGACATTACATTACAATCACCTATAATTTACTTCATCAGCTAACGTTACAATACAAAACCATCCTGAGTCCTTTACATAGAAATCAGTCTACAGGCTCTTATAGGCAACCGAGAAAGTCTTGGAAGGTCTCAGTTTTTAAGATACATACAATCTGTTTATACAATGTCAATACAAAGCAATTAATACAATTGTACATATATAGTGGGGCAGCTAAGCTGAAATATTTGTAACAATTGTGCCTTCATGATAGCATGGCAACCAATACACCTATAGAACCAGCACAACATATTTGCGAGGTCCTGCCGTTTGTGACTGAGGGGATACAGTAGATGGACTGGTCCCGCGGAAACATTAAAAGCTTTTAAAAAGCACCCTTACAAAAGAAAGAGGTAATGAAAACATGTCTGTGATCTTCTGACATCTGATCTAATCAGCTTGAACACATCTTGGAAATTCCGTCCTGGCCGTGGAACAACGGACCAGCTCTTCACTTGACCGTGTATGACCGGATGCGGGAGTATGGGGTGAGGGGGTCACTTCTCAGGGCCATCCAATCTCTGTACGCCCAAAGCGAGAGCTGTGTTTGGGTTCTCGGCAATAAATCGGACTCGTTTCCGGTGGGGGTTGGCCCCTGCCAGGGCTGCGCTTTGTCACAAATCCTGTTTGTGATATTCATGGACAGGATATCGAGGCGTAGTCGGGGGGAGGTGGGTTTGCAGTTCGCTTTACTGCACCGTTGTGACGAAAAGAGAGCTGAGCCGGAAGGCAAAGCTCTCAATCTACCGGTCAATCTTCGTTCCTACTCTCACCTATGGTCATGAGGGCTGGGTCATGACCGACAGAACTAGATCGCGGGTACAAGCAGCCGAAATGGGTTTCTTCAGGAGGGTGGCTGGTATCTCCCTTAGAGATAGGGTGAGAAGCTCAGTCATCCGTGAGGGACTCGAAGTAGAGACGCTGCTTCTTTGCGTTGAAAGGAGACAGCTGAGGTGGTTCGGGCATCTAGTAAGGACGCCCCCTGGGCGCCACCCTAGGGAGGTGTTCCAGGCATGAGGAGGAGCTGGGAGGAGGCCACGGGGAAGACCCAGGACTAGGTGGAGAGATCATATCTCCACACTGGCCTGGGAACGCCTCGGAATCCCCCAGTCAGAGCTGGTTAATGTGGCCCGGGAAAGAGAAATTTGGGGTCCCCTGCTGGAGCTGTTGCCCCAGCGACACGACCCCGCATAAGCGGTTGAAGATGGATGGATGAATGGATGGACATCTGGGAAATCATCAAGAGTTATAAAATCAATTTTTTAATATTAAGCGCCTATTTGGTGGCCATTTTCAAAAATTGCTGCCACGGCCCTCAGGGGCCAAATTGGAAGCGCCCCAATATCTATATATTTTCATAACATATAAACCTACATCTGTGCCAAATGTGTTGCTTTTATCGCAACATGCACAATATGCTTATCCGCCCCGCTAATAGTGAAAACCAAAATACTCTGGTTTGCTGGAATGGCCTGCAGGCTACGTGCAAGTGCTCATGTCCACAGAACAGCTGTGCAAAGACACTAGCCTACTGTATAGTATGGAAAGAGAGAGAGACCTCAGAGGGGGGAGACAGAGACAGAGAGAGAGAGAGAGAGAGAGAGAGAGAGGGGTGGGGGTACAGACACACAGAGAGAGAGAAAGAGAGAGTGGGCAGGCTTGGGAAGAGTTAACACAGTCGAGCTGAAAGTTGTCTTCCTCTTTACAGAATCGACTGTAAAAGTGTACAGTTCAGTTTAACACCGAGACTGAGAGGATTAAACTTTAACTCGGCCAAAATGAGACTCTCGCTGTTGTTTCCAGGGATCTTTGTTGTTTGTGCTCTTTTCTCTCTGACAAACTGTGAAGAGCAGCGACTCCCAGAAGAAGGTAAGTCAGGAATGCTTACAAAACATTAGTAGCTTATAACGGGGTTTGATAAAGTCAACATATCCCAGTATCTTCCAGCCTGGTGGAGACTAGCTGCTCCCTGGTGGAAGGGTTGAAGGGAGGAAACCCTGCAGCCTGTAACGTTACTGTCTGCTATGGCCGTCCGAGCAGAAAGTTCTGGTAACGTTACAGCATTCCAGCAGACTTTACAGTAAATAAGCCTCATAGGGATTTTTGTATTAGCTATTTATTGGTTTTAATAATGAGCTGTTGTGTATTAGCTATAATAATAACAGGCTATAGCCAGTTAGAAAAGCTGAGATTTAATTTATAGCCTGGTTGATACAGTTGCTCGTGTCGCTTGATGCATGCATGTCATTCACAGTGCACAAAAGGACACGTTTTCTGTTATTTGTAACAGATTAAAGAGAAAGCATTAGGAGAAAATGGAAGTTGAACATGAATGCCCACTTTTTACATGAGAGAGAGACAGAGCTACACGGAGGTGTTGAGGAGGAAGACCGCTGACGTGGACTGGGCTACTTGCAGCTGTTTACAGACTACCAGCTATGTAGACTAGAGGTGTGAAGATAGTGTGTAAACTAAAGAGGATGTTGAATGAAGTCTTTTATAGACCAAGAAAAATACACCTTTCTCTCTTCCTCAGTTGATATTTAATTTGTCTTGGCTTTGCTAAACCATTCCTGGTTAATTCAAATAAATCAATCAATCAAACTTTATTTATATAGCACCTTTCAAACAAGTCAAATGCAATTCAAAAGTGCTGTACAGACAAACTGTAGAATGTTAAAATAGATTTATAGAGACTGTAATGCAAACCAAAACAAAACCAAGATAAAAGTTCATTGAATAAGAAAAGCAATAAAAGATGGGTATTTAAGATAATAAAAGATAAATAAAATACAAGGAATAAAAATAACAATAAAAATTAAATAAATACAAATTGTGAAACTACACAAAATAAGCAGGTTGTATTAAAATAATGAAATATTAATAAAATAAAAGAGATAATAATGATCAGCATTGAAATGTTGATTAAACAAAATAGTGTAATATATAAGAATACAGTATTGAAGAATTTTCTTAAGAGGAAACGGGACTAGCAAATAACACTTAATATGAGACAACCAACAAGTAAAACTATATGATCTTTGATGGAGTTAAGACTTCAGGACTAAATGAACGGGTGATATAGTTTCATTTCATTCAATTATACTTCTTTTCTTCAAATGCACTTCTTTTATCAAAGCAACAAGTGTGAGGCTGTTTCTGGTAAACTCACACTGATGGTAGACTTTCCTTAGACTATAGCAAGATGCTGTCCATAGCTTCTCTACATCTGATCTTGGAGTTTTATCATAGATGGGAAAAATTAAGGAAGAAAAGCACAAATATATTTATAAACCATATCAGAACCAGTGTTTCCTCTAAGATGATAATTGGTGACCCGTGACATCTGAGTTATTATCACATTGACCGAAGCAATATTGCATCATGTGTCCATGCAGTGAATAACTTATTATAACCCATTACAACAATCAAATAATAAAATAAAATCAGTTATTACCAGGTCCAGCATTTTTGGGGCCCTAAACAAAATCTCCACATGTAAGAACAAATATGAAAGCAATAAAAGTGTAATATTATTACTACAATAAATACTTAAATTGAGAACAAAACTGAACAGAGAGCTTAATTGTTTAATTGTAATCGGCTCATTTGGGCCCTTGAGACTAAGCAATGGGGCCCTATGGTAACAATGGTATGTTAAATCAATGAAAAGTTTGTTAGATTGCGACAGTGGAGAGATGACAGAAAATGAGAGATGCAACAAAGGTTTACCCAATATGTTAGTGATCTCATCAACAAATCATTTTAACGCATCTGTCATTATCAAGGCTAAATAACCATCCACAGCTTGTGTGTTTGCTTTTGGTAATTTCATAAAGCCTAAATGTAATTTTCTTGGTGAATTTTCACCTGTAATGTACACCGCAATATCAACAAAGGTGAACCCTGCATTATTATTTAATCTTGCATATGTTTTTTAGTGTATGTCTGTGTTAAAGTCAGCTAAAAGGCTGTACCACTGGGTTGTTTCATAGCAAAAGAAAAAAAAGAAGCCTGTGCGTATTATCTGTCTGAATCCCTCTGTAATGTTGTGTCTTCCAGATAAACTTCTAGTTGTGACAGTTGCAACCAAAGAGACGGATGGCTTCAAGCGTTTCATGAGGTCGGCCAAACATTTTAACTACACCGTCAAGGTAGGAGCCCCCTGTGGCAAGACCAAAGCTTGCTGTCTATGACGGGTGTTTTTATTTTAGTGACAGAAAAGACGAGTATTTTAGGATGAATATCTTTTAAATTAATTTCTTCACAATGCAGTAATTGTGTCCATGTATGTTTAAAGGTTCTTGGTCTGGGTCAGAAATGGAGTGCAGGCGAATACATGTCAGCTCCAGGAGGAGGCCAGAAAATACGACTTCTTCAAGCGGCTCTGGAGGAGATGAAGAATGAGGACAAAATCATCCTTTTTATTGACAGGTAGATTGTCTTCACCACAGGCAGCGTTTCAGATTTGAATGCACCTGTCAGAAGTGATGGCCAGAGTAACACCCTGGTGCTTAAAGGACTTTTTGCACTTTTATAAATAATACCAGATGAGTTTTAGATGTTACAGTGTGGTGTTTTTGTCAGTGTTACTGTTGTGCGCTTATTCACTCAACATGTCTTCGCTGCATTATCACACAACAGTACAATAAGTATTTTTTATTTAGGGTAGGAAAGAATACTTACAAAACGTATTTAGTGACTGAATATGTAATACCTCATTATAAATGTAGTTGCTTGCCGTTTTCTCTCCCTGAGTAGGCAAAAATCCCTCAAAAGAATAGTTCAATATTTTGGGAAATATTCTTCTTTCTCTCTGAGAGTGAGATGTTCAGATGGATGTCAATGTCATGTCAGTGTGTTAAGTGCAGAGCTGCAGTCAGGATGTGGTTAGCTTAGCTTAGCATAAATACTGGAAGTAGGGGGGAAACGGCTCTGTCCAAAATTTAAAAATACACCTCTACCAGCACTACCAAGTTTTGTCCATCCGCCCAGCACTTATGTGCAGTGTCTGTGGCTATATTGTGAGCACAGGTTTTAGTTTGGTTTTTCTGTACAGGCACCATAGTACCAAACCTCACTGTGATGAGAAGCTGCACATAGTCTCTGCACCGACTACTGCTCACCAAGAAATAGTTCAAGCACATAACCCCCCTGTACAACCACAAATTGTCATTGTTACATTTCTGTCTGCGTACAGATTAAACAAACAGATTTATGTTAATCAGTGAGCTTTAAATGTGTTGGTAGATGTATTTTTGAACTTAACAGAGCCAGGTATAGCTGTTTCTCCCTGCTTCCAGTCTCAATGCTAAACTAGGTTAACCATGTCCTGGCTGAGATTGAGATCCATTTTCTCAATAGTGGTAGAAATTATAAAATTCCTTTGTTGATATATATCCTTTCCTTCAGTTCACCGATTTGTTGTCAATAAATACTCATGTTTTATGCTAAGCAATTAGCTTCCAAATGCACCTTAGTACACACATTAGTAAGAGTTCTTATCACAGTTTATAATGCCACGATGTTCGGCGCTGCTTCTGACTGTCTTCAGTTCACTCGTAAGGTTCAAACTGTTAGGTCAGTGCAAACTAGGCTTATATAAGCATTGTTTATATACAAGTATAATAGCTCAGCTTTATGTAATGATTGTGGCTGTAGAATGTTCCTAGTTTTTTTGTCTTTCAGTAAACTTATGACCAGTAAGTAGCATACTGTGACTCTCAGCTGAGATGACAACACCAGTGAGGAGCTCCACTACTAAAAGCTACTGATTCACTACAAGTTCAGGTTGAACATTGTGTGTTAAAGATTAATTGGTACATGGACGGAACACCTCTACTTCTCATCTCACTACTGGATAGAAAATAAATAACCAACCATAAATAATCATATTTCCCAAACTACATCTTTAATGCAGCCTTAAAAGTACTGTAATAATAGTAGTATACGGGAGTAGTAAATAGGTTGAAACATGCAAACCCACTGACATGTGCACATACTGAAATCAAGAGAGAGTGTGATGTTTTTTTTTTCATTCAAGCACCGGTAAACACAACCACTGGCAACTTAACTCTCCAAATAAAGAATGCTGGCATCTTATAAAGGCAACCCCGTAATTTGTGTTAACTATATTACTGGCTTCACACATGGCTGAGCCACACAACGCAGTAAAGTTTTCTATTTTCACTCCCTGTTTCACACAGCTACGATGTAGTTTTCGCCTCCGGCCCCAAAGAGCTGCTCAAGAAGTTCCAGCAGACCCGACACAAGGTGGTGTTCTCCTCGGAGAGCCTGATCTGGCCCGACAGACACCTGGAGGACAAATACCCCCACGTCATCGAGGGCAACAGGTTCCTAGGCTCAGGAGGTACGTCTACCTGTCCTGTAAGTCGCACAGCTGGGGGCTCTGACATTGTGATGAAATTCACGTTTTCATACAATGTCAGTTTTTTTCCCTGAATTAGACTTACCAGGAGATGCTTACTCACAGTATCAAGTCAAGTCAATTTTAGTTATATACTGTAACTAAAATTAACAAATCACAAATTTGCCTCAAGTGGCTTTACAATCTGTACAGAACACGACCCCTAGTTGCACTACGCAATTTTCATAGAATACCTTCCATACTAGTCTAGTTACAGCTAGTTTAGTAGTGACCTTGGCCAGGAAGAGAGGTCATCAGGTGGTGCCCAACTTTCATCGAGTGTTTTGACCCTGAACCACAACTCTCTCCAGCGGTGGCCAAATCACTGCCCCTCTCCTCCTGGCTTCCAGCTCGTCTCCTCTGTTTTATACCAGAGCCAACAGGAGGCTCTTTCCAACTCCTCTCCTAATGTCCGGACTGCAGTCAATTCAAGCACTATCAGAAACTTATTGCCGCATTCATATCTTGTCGTTCAGTCCACAGTCAAGAGCAGTCAAGTGGAAAAAAATGTTCATGTCGGCCTCCCAGTTGTAATTCCAAGTTCGAGATATCTGGAATTTCATTGCATTGATGAAAGCACTGGCAGCAAGTACCATATATATTTAGGTAGTTCATAGCTAGATTGTAGGTATCTCTCTAGCTCAGGGGGCTCCAACAAGTAGCTTGCTAACAGCTCGCTACTGGTAACTCGCTACCCGTTTGTGATTGGCTTGCCAAAGGCTCAAAGAATATGCACATAAATGTGATAACACAAAGTCACTTTATAAACCTGTTTAAATTTTGATCCAATCAAATTCATAGAAATCCCGCCCCCTTCTGCCACAAAATGATTATGTGCCTATCAGCTGTCAATTAAACGAGTTACTCTGCAGTGACTCCGTAACATTAAGCGATGTTAGCAGACTAGCAAGCACCAGATTTGACAATGACCGCAGAAAAATGCCAGGCCAATAAAAAGCAAAAAATATACCATTTTCATGAGGAATAAAAGTTTTTTTTCACAAATGTGAATGACAAATGTGCATGTGTCTCATTTGCGTTGCGAGCGTGTCAGTCGGTAGAAGATGTAACGCCGAGCGTCACTTCACCAAAGTCCACGGCAACTTTTCATGGGACTTTCCGGCTGGTAGCAGTTTACGAACAGAGAACGTAAAGGAGCTGAAAACAACGCTTAAAAGACGACAGTCTCTATTTACCAAACCGATGAAGAAGGCCAACGCAGCAACAGAGGCTTTGTTTAGTGGCGCACAATCTAACGAAACACAAAAAGCCCTTCATTATGACTTAACATGATGACCCTTACATCATCCTCACACATGTACACCATGTAATAGGCTACGGCCATGCACGTCTTTTAACACTTTTATGTTCACCAGCCGCTGCTGTGATTGTAGACTTTTAGTCTAGGAAGAGTGGCCATTTCTTTTTATAGCAGAGAAACAGCAGGTCTTTAGTCAGCAGTCGGCTCTGGGCTGAGGCCATAAAAAGGCGAATCTGGCAGTAGTTGTTAGTCATGGCAATTGGAAACAGTTGACTTCACTTTTCCTTGGTGTATCTAAGTGTAGATACAATATTACAGAGTTTATATACATGAAATGAAAATGTTTGATGAACAAGGCCAGACCATGTTTTTCTCACTTCCTGTGTGTTTCCTCAGGTTTTATTGGCTACCTTCCCAACATCAAAGAAATGGTTGCTGACTGGACAGGAGAAGACAACGACAGTGACCAACTGTTCTTCACCAAGATTTTCATTGATCCAGTTAAAAGGGTAAGATTTGTTACACGTCAGTGTTTACTTTATGGATCTGTATTTAGAACTAGTAATAATAACAGGAATAATAGCAATTATTTTTTAACATTGTTATATAATTCCTCAGTGATTTTATAATGTAACAATTTCTATTTCTATTTCCCCCTGTTTTATAAGTATACGTACATTTCATCATATTTTAGTCAGAGGCCTCCCTGTTTTCTGCTCTGCTCCTGCTCTCATTTGCCTCTCACCTCCTCCATGTTTTTGAGCGCTGTTAATGAGTCTTTCTGCTGAGATGTTTCACATAAAAAGCCTTCCAGTAGCTCAGTGGGTATACTCACTCCTGTTCCTGGTAGGCTTTGATGGTAGTTTAACAGTAAACAAAAAAAAATCAAGGTAGAAGTGACTGGAATTAATTAGTGAATGAGAACCGTATTAGTGTTAAAAAGAGTGACATGACTGATAAAAGTAGTGCTTATACGGGATTTACCTATAGTCATTGCAAGTCATTTTATCCCCCCTCAATGTATTTTATCCAGGTTGTGTTATTATTTGTTTGTGCTGTCCACACCGGCAGCTATTATTTGAGACTAACTATTTCAGTACTGGCTTTAATTTGATAATTTATGCTTTTAGATATCATTGCAACACATATACATTGAAAACGATGTGTTTCCATGTTTCAGAAATCCACAAATATCACACTGGACAGCAAATGCAGATTGTTCCAGAACCTGCATGGAGCCCTCGGTGAGTGAAGCTACAAGCATGCAACAAGTGTGTTTTCTTTTACTGTAGTCACACAAGGCAATTTCTATTAAACGTGACAATTACTACCAGCCCATTCTGAAAAGATAAAATCACTCACTGTGGGGTTTTTTCATGACTTTTTCAAGTACACTACTGATATAAACTACACAGTGTTTTTAAGTGAATTGGGGTTTTTTTCAGTGGAATTTTGCTAAATTCAACTTAGAGATAAGTGATAATAATTCCTCAGCCTGATTTCGGTGGAATTCAGTAGACAAAAGTGTGCTTAAAGGTATAATATGCAGGGATTTTCTAAAAATCTATGTATAGTCTGGTACAAATATGAATCCCTCTCAATCATCACTATGCCCCACTAGAAGTGTGGTGTCTGTATCTGCAGAGAGCCTGCAGCCATCTGCCTGTATTCTCTCTTCTCTTCTTATTTTGCTGTGTCCGGGACATTTCTGGGCGTCAGCCATAACGCTTTATTACCCCAATTCACTACTTTGTTCTCACTAACGCTGCTCCTTCTCTTCGTTCACTCTCACTCTTTTCACTCGTTGAGCTGAGGAGGAGGGCATCTTTGAATACTGTGTGTTTACAAACAGCAATCCACAACTGTAACATTAACGTTTCTGACAGTATACAGCATTTATTGTGCAGCATGAACATTTGATATACTGTGATTGTTGATGATCATTTGCTTAGTGAACACTGTCACCCAGCAGAAATATGCGTCATCCTTTTCGGTATGCTGAGAGTACAGCAGGGCCGTATCGACAAAACCAAATATTGCTTGTATTGATATTCACTCTTTAAAATGTTTTGGCTGACTGTAATGCAGAAAAACAACAATATTTAAGTTAAATCTTGTATCATAATATTAATGTTGTCAATGTTCTTGATAATATATTGATTGAGACCACTTCATGGTCTGCCTATTGAACTAGTGGGTACACGGTCCTGTATTTAACAGTAACCGTGTGTTTTGTAGCTGCTTATGTAATGACATGTCCTCCCATTGCTTTGGAAAACATCACGAGCTACAACTCTTTCAGAAAACTGTTTGGTTGCCAGTGGTTAACTTCTTCTCTGGCTCCTTTCTGTTTCTTTCTTTCTGTGATCAACAATCTGGTGAAACCACGGCGTTAATACATCGTTATCTTAAATGTTCCGGAGCTGAGGGGTTAACAGTTGCAGTCATTTCGGCTGGGCTGCGCGTTTAGACATGAACTGAACTCTCTGCACTGTCTGAACCATTTTTTTCCCCCCTCTGAGGCTGAGGAAGGAATTTGTTAGTTCACTGAGAGACGGATGTGACAACATCAAGAGTCTAGGGGCATGAATGGACCGTCTGCTCCCATAAATCCTCCCTCTGTTTGCTCTCCTATTAACCGCGGCTTGCCTTGTCTCTCTTTCAAGTGTAAAAGAAGAGCCGGCAACAGCAATACATTTATAAAGAAAGGTCTGTGATTCAAAATGTAGAACATGGAAGTGGAAGATAAATGTGTGTTAAATATTGATAGTGGTAGTACTAATAGAGATTTATTACAGCTACAGCTACCAGATTGTATTCTTTTTTCTTTTTGTCAGATCATTTGATTTATTGATTGCTGTTGGGATGTAATGAGAATTTCAACAAAAATAGAACAAAAACTGTATTTGAACAACTCTACCAATCCTACCTTTAGATGAGTTAGTTTTTATTAACTCATCAGTGCTTGCCTCCATTTGTGTGTGGTGAGCGGGAGATCAAACCATTTTGACATATGTACACATCTATTAAGCTAAGGAATACCAGAAAGATAATCGACTAATCTACTGAACTAAATCTTAAAAAATGTATTAAATTAAAAATTAAAAATGAAGACATGCATTTTGGTTCCATAAATGCATGCATTATTAAGTTTTCATGAAAAAAAGTGCAACTCCCACATTTTGTAATAATATATACACAATATGTAATAATTTATCACATATTGCGATCAGGCTGTTTATTACAAAATAGTTATTACCTAATGTGTTGTTTCAGGCCTTTTATTTCTACTGCCCTTCCCCTACCCCGGAGATTATTCTGGCACACAAAGGCATGACCAAATTAACCTGTTGAAGGGTCCCCGGGGGAGACATTTGAGTTGGGGCCCGACAGACCACCCACCCTCACACAAACACACATTTACTGAGGAATATCCACCAAGTGAGATTTTGACACAGGGACAGGGCCATGATAATAATAAGCTAATAAGCAGGACCCACCTGATTTGATATTGTACTGAAATCTACAATTAATCTAATTAATTGAAACACTGTGAATGCAGGACGCAGATTGAAAAATACTCATTGTCTCCCAAACAGTAGGAAGCACAGGAATATGACAAAATTGGACTCCCCAGTGAAGGCTGAGCTTGTGTGTGTGTGTGTGTGTATTTCCAGACGAGGTGATGCTGAAGTTTGAGGATGGACGGGTACGGGCCAGAAATGTGGTGTATGATACCCTGCCTGTCATTATCCATGGGAACGGACCAACCAAGGTACTAACCCTATCAAACCACTCGGATCAATCACATACTAAACACAGTGCTAGCCTGATAAAGCTAACCATCAGAGTAACTGTGGGAAAGATCAGCAGTTGATGCAGGTGTCTTCCATCAGCGAGTCTAAACACATCATCCAGATCTCTCTGTAAAATATGTTTCAATAAGCAGGTAAACCCAGCTTTATTACTGTTGTCCTATGAGACTTTTGACTTCATACAACGGAAATCAAATTGCATATTTGTCTTTTGTTTTTGCCCCTTGTCTGTGCATTTATCATTTACCAGTCAGAATGTGGTTCTCTGTCTACAAGGACAGAGACGTTCTTTGTATATAACCAATGAAATAATTTCATTTTAATCTTTGAACAAGAGCCCACGTTAGCTTTCTAGTCTTGCAGTCCACCGTAGCTTACTGAATAAGCGACCAAACAGGCTGGATAGCTAATTAGTTAGTCAGCTGTTGCACACTGAACAACTTAAAAACTCTCATGCAATTGTCAACATTGGTCAGTTTAGATGCTAAATGTTTTAGTCCTTATTCTTCGACACCACTGCTAACAAAACACTGTCTGCTTGTAAGCCACAGGTGTTACATTATGTCTTGGCACCCTGTCAGCTCAGCTGTCAATCAAACATGTACAGCACCCAGTGGGTTAGAGGCTAAAGGAGCATTTCTGACTAATTTATTATTCCTCTTACCAATAATAATTAAAAACAAATTGCTTATAAAATGCTTATAAATGTTGCTAAGACTTTGAAAATCTGTTATTTTCTTCAAGTAAGTACTGGATATTAGATTGAGATGTGATAGCCTATAAGATTATGTATTTGTTTTCCAGCTCCAGATCAACTACCTGGGTAACTACATCCCCAACACATGGACATTTGAGACAGGATGCACAGTGTGTCACAAGGAACTCAACCCGCTGACAGCTCTTAAGGTCTGTTCACAGGATTTTGTTGATCACATCTCCTGAATGACAAATTGTCTTTGTGCAAGAGTTCCCAAAACTACATTTAATCAATATTGAGTATTATTTTAACTGTTCAGGTGTTATGTTCCGTCAGCGTTTGGTGTTTTTTTTTCCCAACAGGAGAGTGAATACCCGCTAGTGGCCATTGGCATCTTCATTCAACAGCCCACCCCCTTTGTGACGGTGTTCTTTGAACGCCTGCTGAAGCTCCAGTATCCCAAGAACAGGCTCAAACTCTTCATCTACAACCAGGTAACAGGAGTTTAATTTAATTGAATACATCAACTTTATCCTAACATCCCTGTTGAAGACGAGTGTTTTTCTTGGATCTGTTGTAGCAGAATAACTTCATCTGAAACCAAGCCTAGAAAGAACAAGGCAGAAGTTAATTTAATGAGAGACTCAAATCAAAATGTAGTGATAAGAAAATAGAAACACTAGTGTAGTGTGAATGCATTAATTAATATCAAAATATGTGCCGATATTGTGCCCAAGACGCTCGTGAATGCATTAATTGGTACAAAAGATGAAGCAGAGTGATTGCACTCAACTTCAGCTGTCGGGTATTACGTTATACGTTTAATATTGAAGAACAGAATATAACTTGTTTTAAATCCACCACATTCGTATTGAGCGTTCCTATTGGCTGTTCATTCAACGGAGGCAGCTGTCAATCACTCGTGAACTCCAATCAAACGGTCAAACTAGGCAGCGCTGATCAAATATGAATCAATATTCTGTTACTGTAATGTCTATTTCTCGCATAAAATGTTTTCAGAAACATCTTGTAGTGTACTGTTTAGCTGTAAAATGAGAAAGTTTGCTCCGGCTGGTGGGCGGCGCTTGGTATTTCCTCAACACTATCATCAACATGGCTGCCGGGTGACTCACCACTCACATGTAGATTAATGGCGTTTCTGGGTGGCCTTACTTAACCCGAAAATAACAACATATACAGCATTCCTAGCTAAGACATTTAGTGACTAATGCCAAACTCTTGTAAATAAATAGAGTGCAAACCGAGCAAAAAAGGCGAGCGTTTAAAGGGTTAAAGCTCCCAAGCTGATAAACCTGTCTGATTTTTAATGCCTCCATTATGCCATATTAAAAAAAAAAAAAAATTCAAGAACTTGTCATCTGCTTATGTCTCCTCTCCCTACAGGAAGCTCATCATGAGCGTCAGGTCAGCTCATTCCTGAAGGGTCATGGAAGCCTTTATCAGGATGTCAAGTTCATCAAGCCAGAAGAGAAGATGGACGGAGCTGCCTCCCGCAACCTGGGCTTGTGAGTTCCATGTAACTAGTGGTCGGCTGTATGACACATCTTGTGTTCAAAATATTTCTAAAGAAACTGAGTTGCACAAAAAAAATCACATGTGGTCTCCTTAGAGTATGCTTTAGTGTTTAACTTATTAACCTGTTCAAGAATCAGAAAAAGCTCCTTTAACACATTGTTGGACAAAAACAAGTTGTGCGTGTTACTATGATATGTACGTGGTTTACTGTGCACTCCTTGTAGTATTTTTTTCTTTCCTAAAGAAATTGTTTGAGAGGCTTCACGAGAAGCTGTCTGCAGTAATTTACTGAAAGTCCCCCCTAAAGGCAAAAAGCTGTTGTCATTTAGATGTTTGAGCTTCACTGTGCAGAATGACTGATGTGCAGAGTTTGTTTTCACATCCTTCTGCCGAAGAGGGAACATTTCTTTATGCTCACCTTAAATCTCAGTTGAACACCTGGACGCACCAGCAGGATTCACACCTAGTTTGGAAGCCAATTGTGGTGTGATGTGGAGAAAAATCACATTATTATATTACATATTCTTGGATTCTGGATATTTCAATGAAGGAGAAGGAATAGATGTAATTTTATTATTAAGAATTTTTTACTTTGTAATTTAAGTTTTTTGTGGAGAAAACATATCAGACACAAATAGTTAATCAAAACAGCAGAGTATTTTTTATAGAACATGTTTGTGTAAGGAAATATACACCGATCAGCCATAACATTATGACCACTGAGAGGTGAAGTGAATAACATTGATTATCTCGTAACAATGGCACCTGGCAGTGGGGGGGATATATTAGACAGCAAGTGAACGTTTTGTCCTCGAAGTTGATGTGTTGGAAGCAGAAAGAATGGGCAAGCATGAGGATGTGAGCGAAGGGCCAAATTGTGAGGGCTAGACGAATGGAGAGTATGTGCGAGCAAGCTGCTTTAATTTCACACTACATTCATGTCTTTCCTTCCTTTCAGTGATATGTGCCGGAAGGACAAGGACTGTGACTATTTCTTCGTCTTGGACATTGAAGTGGTCTTAAAGAACGAGAACACACTTAAAATTCTCATTGAACAAAACCTGCAAGTATATTTATCAATATTAAATTATTAACAGTGCTAGCTGATGTCTTGGGACTGCTGTGGGCTCAACCACCCATAGTAAATCTCTTCATTTCTATCACACTCATTTATTCCGTTTTTACTAACTGTATTTGGCTAGATGAAGGAATATAGTAACGCACCTTTGATTGTTCATCAGCCCCATTGTGGCACCGATGATAACTCGACCCGGTCGACTGTGGAGCAACTTCTGGGGAGCCCTCAGTGCAGAGGGCTACTACGCCAGGTCTGAGGACTACGTGGACATAGTTCAAAGACGCAGAGTGTAAGTTGCTTAAACGTTGAGGAAACGTCAGATGGGCGTTTAGTGACAAAAGACATAAGATGTTATTGACAGGCTGGACCGAAGAGCCACTGACATACTGTGGCAGTCCGGGCAACTTTACAGAACACTGCAGACGTGCACTGAATCAAATCAAACCAATCCATAGTTTAACCAACGTACGCACACTGCATCTCATCACAATGATCATATCACCAATGGTGGGGTGCAGTCGAGAGATGTATTTTTAATATATCATGGAAATAACCCTGACATCATTTTTTTAATTCCAGAATTCTTACATCTTATTACAAATTTTCATTGGGCATTATTAAAAGATAAATTGTGTTGAAGTCATAATAATTAAGAGGTTGGTTCTCTCTCACTGGTTGAGAATTTACAGTATTTTAACACAATCTGTCTCTGATATTAGATGCTAGTGTTGGTATGTAAACTGTCTAAGACTGTCTTGTTTTTTAGGGGCGTGTGGAACGTCCCGTATGTGTCCAGCGTGTACCTGGTGAAGGCCAGCCTCCTTCGATCAGAGCTGACAGACTACGAGCTGTTTAACTCAAACATCTTAGACCCTGACATGGCTTACTGCCACAACATTCGTAACAAGGTCAGTAAGAGCGATTCCACATTGACCTACATTAGTATTAGTCCATGTATGTACTGTGCCATACATAAACAAGGAAAAAAAATAACTTCAGCATGTAAAGAATATAGCTTCACAGTTTTGACTCCTTCCTTTTTGCTCCTCCTGACATTTTTTATCACAATTAATCTATTTGGTCTAAGATCTAATAATAATAAAAAGAAATAATGTTTATAACTATAAAGTAGAATTGTCCATGAAAATATTTGACCTGTTTTCTTGTTTTCTTTCAGGGAATCTTCATGTATGTCACCAACATGCATACCTTCGGTCACATCCTGTCAACAGAAAACTATCAGACGAGCCATCTTCATAATGATCTGTGGCAGATCTTTGAGAACCCAAAGGTGAGACTCTGAGGCTCAGACTGAAAATATCACCTGTTAATAATACTAGCTGTTGTTGTTGTAGTGGTGATGATAGGGGTCTGTATGTGGTGCAGGAGGGGTTCCCCCTTGTGTTAGTTGTTGGTTATTGCATTGGCAGTAATTAGGTCATTGGAAATATGCTGTGGCGGTGTGTATAAAACCTCCTTAGTAAGAAGTAGGGCTGATAAGCTTTGAATAAAGACACTACAAAGAACTTTCATTAGAAGTAAAGTTTCTCTACCCACAATGCCCTTCCTCAAGGACTGAATCAGCCAATAGCAGGCATCTAAAGGTGACACATCAGAGCTGCATCCCATCAGTCACCCCAGCTCCATACACATCTTGCCATAGTTAAGATCAACAGTGTGTCCAACATTACATATACTTCAATATACTGATGCATGCACAAAGAAAGCTTGAACAAAATATTTTCCGTAGATGGTACATGCCGTTATGCTCAGCGCGTTGTTCGTTGCAATATGCAAGGCGGACAAACAAAATATTCTGTGGATAAGCAAGAAGTCAACGAGTGGTGCCGGAAAGGAGAGTAGGTTGCCTGGCAACAGTTGCAAACACTAAACACCGACGTACCTACCGCCAAACATTGCATTTGTGAAATGTAATTATTGCTGTCACTTACCTCCAGGCCTAAATTACTTTCTGTCTCTCGGTGCTTGCCCTCAGCTCGCCACTTTTTCCATGAGACCTTTATTTAGCCCCTTCTTTCCCCAGTGTGTTGACTATTTCTTTCCCATTATTAAATGTCATATGACTGTCCCTGTTGTCTCTCAATGAACAGTTGTAGAGATGTCTCTACAGTCCAGTCTTCCCTCGAGAGCATCCATGTCGAAACGCAGTCGACGCTTAGTCACATAAATTCAGAGGTGCACGACAAACCACCGTGACAACCACGCAAAAGTAATTTTCTGGCAAGCGCACCTCGCTCAGGCTTCACTACGGCGAGCAAAACCAGGCTTAAGTATGGTCTAAATAGTTTCCTCTTCTGTGTTTATGACTTAAGGGTATCTAACAGGTGGGAAAAAAGTTCTATACTTCCTTTTTTTGTTGTAATACTATCATGTTCTCAATAGAGCTAAAAGCATTCATGTTTTCTTCCAGGTGAGTTTTAATTTGCATAACTTGCTAACACACAATACAATACGTATCTTGTGTTTAGAGTGCATGGAGAAATTCACCTGGAAGAAAACATGAATGCTTTTAGTCCCGTTTAGAACACGGAGTAGTGGTGCACTTCAGCCTCTTATGGCCAAAATGAGTATTACAATAACAAACATTTTAGTCAGTTGACCTGAAATTATCCTGGCAAAATGTTGTTTTCCCTGTTCTTTGGTCATAAACACAGGAGAGAAACAATGTAGATCAGACGTAGAAAATGGATCGTCAACCTTTTTTTCTCACTTGTCTCTCAGGACTATTATTCATAAAAATCTGCAAAATTAAAATGAGATTAAGAAGTAATTAGTAGCCAAGTAATAACCGTCTGAGGATGTCCTTCATAATGTTTCTATGTTAACTACATACATACATTCTGAAACACAGGGGTCAACATAAAATGAAGAATTTCTTTAAAAAAAAACCATAAGTTTGTCATTTCAAACTCACTGATATTCTTGTTATGAAATAATCATTTATAGTTTATATAGATGTGGTTAATGTGAACATTAGAAAGAATCACACAGTTTGATTGTGCTCATTCTCAATCCATAACCATGTCATGAATTGGGTGATTTCATGTTTTCATGCTGTTTGATGTGTTCTGTGTTAGTTGTTAGCAGACCGGTGGAGCTCTCTGAAATCATTAATAGAGTCTTAGCACTCAGGATTGTTTATGTACGGCTCTTATTCTTAGTTCTACTTCATTACTCTGCACAGCATTGTCTAACAGTTGCAGTCTGTATGTTTCTGTGTGTTTCTTCCAGGATTGGGAGGAGCGCTACATTCATGAGAACTACACTCGCATCATGAAAGACAAGCTGATTGAAACGGTGAGTTGGAACACAAGTTGACATGATTATACCAGTCAAATAAAGGAATAAACTAAACATGAGTTGCCCATAATGAAATAGTATAAATGTAGACTGATGTTTTTCCAATAGAAAGAACACAACACATGTAACTCCATCTGTGTTTCTAATAAATACTGACTTACTATCTAAACCATCACTGGACTGCAGAGTACAGACAAAGTCACTTGTTGAAACTTCATTTTAAAAAGAGTTGAATAGAAAAAAGTGGGGTTTTATAAATGTGTAATAGGGCAGTTGTACGGAATTTAGGGCTGCACGATTATGACCAAAATGATAATCACGATTATTTTGATCAATATTGAGATCACGATTATTTATCACTATTATTCATATATTTTAGGGACAAAATATTTTTATTGCAATTTCACATTTAAATACATTTCAACCATAACAAACTCAAAAAATGTTGTCCTTTTACTTTGCTATTGTCATCTATAAGGGTTATTTGCATGACAACACACAATTCAAATGATTAGGAAATTAATGAATGTATGTTTATTTAAATATTTGCTTTGATAAAAAAAAATCCTGTCATTATATCTTGTCATCATAATTCTAATTATATATTATAAGCTGTTTAGAGCTAGTGTTAGGAAGTTAAACAGCTCATAAATTCCCTCTCTAATATCTGTTTTATATTGCTGTGAAAACATCTCCTTCAAACAACTGGATTCATTCAAGTTTCTCACCAAAAACTACATTTTACAAGATTACATTTGAAGGCATCATGATAGCGTTATAATTTACCATAGCCCAATACTCTATACTATTAAACTATTATTAATACTAATACTTTTTACTGAGTAGAGCTTGAACGCGTGATAATGTCACTCAGTGGAATCTTCGTTAATGGAGCTCTTTGGCTCTGTGATGTCGGCAGATGTGATTACTCTGAGCAGCATCATGGGAATGAATTACAGTATAATAAGTGTCTGATTAAGTTAGTTGTTGTTTAAGGTTGTTCCTCCACGGCTTATTTTGGATGAAGTTGTAACAAATTTCAGCTTTATATCTTCTTCGCCCACTGTGTGACGTTACAGACTGTGCCGTTGTGTGCCGACTCGTAAAACCGTCATGTGGCGGCTGCACGTGTGTGACCGGCAATAACTCGGATATATGAGACTGCTGATTGACGGAGCATCTCTAGCTGTTAGTTTAGGAAGAGCTTGATTTATGCAGCGGAGTTTTCTATGAGCAGAGCACAAATTTTAAGCGTCAATAAACGCAGGCGATCATGTTCATTTATTTGTGGGAAGCCAATTCATATTTGATTAATTGTGCAGCCCTAATGGGATATGTAATGTCACTCGGTGGTAAAATTGTGTCCTCCGTTCCCCAGCCGTGTCCTGATGTGTACTGGTTCCCAATTTTCTCTGAGGTTGCTTGTGACCACATCGTCGAAGAAATGGAACATTTTGGAAAGTGGTCAGGAGGCGGCAATAAGGTACGTTATTATATAGGTGTGTCATCTTTTGATTTGCATCAGTGCGGTGATTCTAGATATTCTCAATTAATATTTCTCATCATCAGTAATAATGATCAGAATAACATATGGTGAAAAAATAGAATCACATCTCATCATTGCTTCTTTGTTGGTCAGTATCAGTCGTTATTTGTGTAACGAGCTGCCGTTGGGTATATTGGCCAGCATTATCTGTATCCTGTGTCATGTACATCCACTGTAATTTGCCTGCATAGCAGAACGCAGAGTCATGTCGCAGCTCTGAACTCAATGCCAGACGAATATTTCAAGTTTTGTTGATGTTTTTCCTAAACTGATTCATTTCCCGTTTGTCAGGACTCCAGAATCCAAGGAGGCTATGAGAACGTCCCCACAGTCGATATCCACATGAATCAAATCAACTTTGAAAAGGAATGGCACAAATTCTTACTGGAGTATATAGCACCGATAACAGAGAAAATGTATCCTGGTTACTACACCAAGGTAAGACTTCTGAACACCATGAAGTTAAAACCATCATTGCCACACATTTCAAATATTCCACATCTCACTTTAACAATTAAATCAACTTAAATGAATTGAACATTATTAAGAAGAGATATTTCTTCCTAAAATGATGATGTTTGCTATAAACATTGCTGTAGTACTTGTACTACATTTCCCAGAGAGCACCTGTCAGTCCAATAGAGTAGCAAAGTGGGAGGAGTTAATCTGGGAATCCAAGGTTTCAGAAGCAAATGTCTTGTTTATTTTTGGCATAGACAGTGTCAGGTGTCTGGCAGGTCTTGTGTAGTCATTTATATTTAACTATCAGTACAAAAGAGCAAAAACACTGATATCCTTCGACTGAGACACTTGAAAAATAAAGGCTTGAAGTCAGTAACATAAACTTACAGTGTTATAAATTACCCAGGAGACTTCCATCCTGCTATTTTAAGGAATTTAAAGAGGGAATTTTAAACTAAAAAGAGAGCAACTTTGGAAGACTCCCAAGCCTCAAATGAGCTTCACATGAACTTTGGAATATATTTTTGCACAGATCAAGGACTGTGGATTTTGTCCTACTCTCTTACGTTGGAAGGGTATTAGGAAGGAATCTCTTAAAGGGTAACTTGAGCAGCTGCTCACGGGCTGCAAAGTAATCCTATTGGGGCAAGCTGGCATCGTCATTTACGTCCATTCAAAGTGCTTGTTTTTGCCATGACAGGCTCTGATTGTTATTATAAGTGTTAAGTGTACAACATTATGGAAAGAGTCTCGCTCAAGGAGATGTCTCGTTGTGAAATCTGGCGAGGAGACGTGTTGCCGGAAGACAACGATGGAATCGTGGAATACATCCATGGTGGAAACGTGAGTGCCAGCCGGGCAGAGTTTGTTGTGTTGGAGTACAGAAAGCGTAGCTAAGTGTTATCTGAAAGATTTTCTGTATCATGGAATATTTAGATGATTTCCACAATGTGGATGAGGTCTTTGAGATATTCAGATTTCACAGCGAGACTTCTCCTTGAGTGGGACTTGAACACAATAACAAAGAGACCGGGTTTCAAAAACTGTTGTCCCCATAAGTCACTTAGACACAAAAACATGGTTCAGATTGAAAAATACTGAAGTTACCCTTTAACAGTAAATTCAAATGGTACCAGACTAATTATTATGAAATATACTTGCATAACAGGTGAATTTAGAAATAAAGGCCTAATTCTTTCTGCTGTTGAGGCAAATTTTGAGATTTTATTTGAGAATTTACGATACTAGAAAACAAGCAGACAGATAAATTATATATGGTCTGACAACTTCCTTATTAAATCAGTGATCAAAGAAGAGAATGAACTAACAGGGTAGGTCACTTTGGGTAAGAAAATACAGTTGCAAACTTTTCTGAAAGTTGTGATAAAGGAAATATTTAACATTTTAATGACCTAGAAACAGCGAATGACATCTGGTGTTAAAAACAAACTAACAATAGCTATTAACAAGGTCATAAAAGCTTTAATATTTCTTTTCTCGAAGGATCCAAATACTCATAAATACATAGTTTCATTTTTAAAAAGGGTTCAGTAATTTCCTAAAACAGCTCGGAAACTGGAAGTAGTGCATCTGTTGGGGACTATTTTCAGCGATGGATTAATCCACATTTGTCAAAATAAACTACAGTGTGTGTTCATAGTAATGAAGGAACATTTCACACACAAACAGACGCACACTAGTTAGTAGATGAGTTGGTTTGAGTCTGAACATGGGATTTATTGTCAATAAGAAAAATATAGAGTATCATCAGGCTTTAAGAACAGAAATGTTTCCAGCTTTGATGACTTGGTTAACCATTGTGCTATGTTAAGTTTTTATAGAGTGAAACAAAACAGGGTTATTTATATGAAAACGTAGTGATTCTTGGCATTGTGGTGCTGAGATGACGAGTTTGACTGAATTTTGATAATTGATTATTCATTCAACATTTGTAGGACAAAATCATGAGTTTAAAGACACTGTTAACATATGATTCATTTACTGAATAATGTATAAGCCGATGATTGAAAATGACCGTAACCATCAGCTGCAGCTCCCTCTAGGGTTCCTGTGCTGCTGCCTAACATGTCTTCTCTCATCAGTGTGCCACTCCCTTGAACTTTGTGGTGAGGTACAAACCCGACGAGCAGCCGCTGCTCATGCCTCACCATGATGCCTCCACATTCACTATTAACATAGCTCTCAACAGCAAAGAAGTTGACTACCAGGTAAATGGGGGAGGAGCTGGCAGGTATATGGAAGCTACAGGATATGATGATGCAGGTGATCTGCACTTCTCTCTCTGCTTCTCGGCTGCTCCATCTCTGGAAGTGAATGCTGGACCGGGTTACCAAGCTGATGCTTTTCTATAATGAACAGGAGCTGCGAGGGGCGCACACGTGTGTGTGTGCGCACATTCTTGTCTGTGGCCAGATGAGCAGTTTCTATTTGAATGCTTGCATGACTCCTTTCTGTCTGTCTGTGTTTGCAGGCTCAGTTTGACTTGGCCTTTATAGTTAGATATAAGCCAGATGAGCAGCCATCTTTGAGACCACACCATGACGCCTCCACATTCACTATAAACATTGCACTCAATGGCGGTCTTGATTACCAGGTGAGTATGTTTAGAGGTTGGTAGAAATCTGACATTTCCAGCACAGTTACATCCTAAAAGAACACTTAGTAAGCACCGATTGTTATTTACCCAACAAACCCATACAACTGTTCATATTAGACACAACCTGGCAAACTTACCACTTTAAAGGGGACATATCATGAAAAAAAAACTCACTTTTTCAGTTCTTGTGCACATACATGTGGCTATCTGGAGTGCCTACCAACCCTCAAACTGTTCTTCTGTGGGCTGTCTAGATCAGAAAACGTGAGTCAACAAGCCATTCAGATTTGGCTCCCCTTCCTATGTCACAAAAAGTCTTAAAGAGACAGGCTGCTAAAACGGAACAACATTATGAACTTGAAAACGAGCTAATATGTCTCCTTTAAATTCAATTAAAGAATTAAACTGACAGTTATGTCGCTACAAACATAGGCAGGATATGAAACAGTGGCTTACAAAAAATGAACTAAACAAATACAACTAAGAACTAATTAAGTTGTATCTGAATAAGGAATGAGACAGTTATGAATCATGAATGTGTCCCAGTAAATATAATATAGAAGACAACAAAGCATAGCACCATAATCAGACTAATTATTTTGATTATATGACAATACAACAGCTCTTGATCGAGTTACCACAAACTAATGAGTAATTACCAAGTAATACATACACAATGCACAGAGAATGGGAGTCAATAGTGACTCAAGGCTCATGTTTGCCCTGTTTAAAGCTGAAAATGAACACAGAATAGCCCAAAGACGTCAGCGTAGCAGTGTAGGTTTGACGAAGCATGATGCTGGAATCAGAATCATATCATTTAAAAAATGGAATGCCATCATATTTCTGGCATGTACACGTACAGTACGTCCCCGGTGTTTCAAACTTTCCATTTGTACCATTTCTACGTTTGTGAGTCTGTCTTCTTTGCATGAAGCTGAAGCTAGGAGCCTTGTATGTATTGTTGCATCCATGTTGTTTTCCCCTACATCTTCAATAAACTGGGCTAAACAATCAGCCACTAGTCCACAGTATTATCATGGATTTCAAATGAGAAGAAACAACTGATAAATATAATTTCTAACGTTGATGTGTGATGATATTATATGTAGTGTGTAGGAAGTCCTACAAGGCTTTTTGAAGATTGAATCTAACATTTTTTAATATTTATATCTTTGAAGTACAGTCTATGTAATATTTATCATGGATTCTAACATCACCAGTGGTTTTGCTTGTTATAGGCCGGCTATAGGCCACGATTCTACAGTAGCCGAATGGACAAACAAAACACTGGCTCTAGAAAGGGCCATTTGTGTTTTCACCTTTTATCACGTCGGCCACCGTCGCTCTTCATACATTTATAGAGGTTGACGCCCAGAAATGTCAGAAACTCAGCAAAATGAGAAAAAGCAGGCAGAGGGCTGCAGGTTTTCTGTAGATACAGACACACACCACACGCTTCTAGTGGATCATAGTGATGATGGAGAGGGATTATTTTTGTACCAGTCTATACATAGATTTTTAGAAAATGTCTAGATATTATACCTTTCAGTCTACACATTGGTTTTCTTATTGTGCCTTTCATGTTTTACACCACTGATTCCCAACCATTTTACACCAGAGATAGGTGGAAAGATTGTGGAATAGCTCAAGTAATTAAAAAAAGAAAAGAAAAAAGGTACTATTTGGTAGCTAAAGGTAATGGGTTAATGGTTGAAACCATCAGCCATCAGCCTCTGCCACTTCAAGTGGTAGTAGTATTATTAGTATTAGTAGTACTAATGCAAACTGGAACAAACCCACTGAAAAACAGAAAGAAAATAGATGTTAAATAACACCCAATTCAAATCTGTTCAAATGAACACATCTGGAACATGCAGGTGGTGTCGATTAAGTTTTTTTTTCGCTCATCTGGTAGTGATTTACACTATTCACCCTTTTCCACTGCAGGAGCTGAACAACCTGTAACCAGGTGATTCTTATAAGCTCAACTATAAGAACCCTGTTAGGCTTCGGTACAAGGTTCTTCTTTGTGTTTCCACTGTATTTTACAAACCAGGACATTTCATAGAAATGCCATTGAAAAGGCAACAGCAGGACTGACTACACTATAATCATAGAACTATGTTGAGCGCGCTTACTAGCTTTTTCTCGAGCTTTCAAACACATCTCACAGTCTTCATCTGCACATAGAGATGACTGATCTGCTTTACCAATCACGATCGACAGCACTGCTGACAACCCCTGAAAGTACCTGGAACTATTAAGTATCCCCTTTTGAGCAGTGTCCAAATTCAGTTCCAGGAACTCGTCAGCAGAACTGGTGACAATTGATTGCATTTCATTTTTGTTAAGTTCCTGCAGTGGATAAGGGATGTTTCTTACAAGTTGCTCGTGAAACTTGCCTAACCAGTTAGATTTGTCAAACACGCTCTAAAAATGGGGGATGACATTTGGCTAAAACAAGCGAAACCACCGCGTGGTCCTTCAGGGGTCAGATGATAATGTGTGTTGTGTTGTGACTGCAGGGTGGTGGATGCAGGTTCCTCCGCTACGACTGCTCCATTCAGGCTCCTCGTAAAGGCTGGACCCTCCTGCATCCGGGCCGCCTCACCCACTACCACGAAGGCCTGCCGACCACCGCCGGTGTCCGGTACATCGCAGTGTCCTTCGTGGATCCCTGAACTTCCCAAAGATGGCACACACATCCCCGGCCAAACAGGACGCACACTGGCCGCATCCTTCAGCATCACAGCTGCTCTTTATTTTCTGATTTGGAGCGGTGAACTCTTTTCATTAATTCATTTGCTTGTTTTAATCTCCACAATGATATTGTTTCTGTCTTACTTAAAGAATTATATACAATCTGTGACTTTGGTCAACCTATTAGCAGTAGGATATCAGTGCTCTATGATGAAACACGGATGCATAAATGAACAACAACATATAATGAACATGTTATTGTTAAAAGTAGCGCTCTCCCGAATACCATTTTTTGGGGCTTCGAAGCTTCGGTGAGAAGTATTCGAAGCTTTGCGGTGAGCGCAGTGCAGCAGGTCGACATGTTCTTCTATCTGTTTCCATCCCTCCCCCGTTTCCCCAAGGGTTTGAAAGGCCCAGATTAACTGTGTGCTCGTCGGTTCATCATATAGTGACTAAATACAGTATAGCGCTATCTGATTTGAATGTGCACCACTTCATCACAATATCAGCTGAAATGATAAGGCAGTGATTATTACAGGCACTTTCTTGTGAAGGGGTCCTGTGTGTTTTCTTCAGCAATAGCTATGTGAGGAATAGATGATTGCAACCAACTTTCCAACAATTTCAGTTAGGAACCTACCGTTATCATCATCATCATTACATATAAAGCCACTTTGGTGCAGTTGGATCGATCTGAGCGTTCCCGTTTGGTCTGGATCAGAAATCCAGTTGATCCTGTCGGGCCTTGAGCCGGACTTCTCTCAGGAAATCACCAGAAGTTCAATTTGGATTTCTTAAAAATGTTTGTGAAAAACCTTTATGTTGTTGTAAGTAAGTTACACTAACTGTTACTTTTTCTGTATCCAAAGCAATTCTTTTTTTATTCTTTCTTTAACTGAGACACTCCAAAGCCTGTTAAGCCTACATCTTATTTATTTTGTGTATATTAAAAGGAAACACTCCCTGATGTTTTTTGCATTTGCAATATAACTGCTTTTTGTGAGATTTCATATTGGAATCTGAGCTCACTTTTTCACGTGCGCTCACTGATGTTGGTCAGCCGAGTTAGTAAAAGTGTATACACACTCACACAACTGTCATTTCCTGTTACAAGCCATCACTGTGCTTCGAACACAACTTGAATAAAACGGTAAACTGAGTGTGTGAACTGTGATTAAACTATGGTCCCTCTGTCTTTATCTGAAAGAAACCTCAGGTATGCAAATAATGGTCATAAAATACAATGAGGCTGTGGTTAGCCGGCTATAGTTACTTTCAGAATTGTCATAAAGTCAGGTTAAATGACAAAAATAAATTGAAAATTGTTATGCTGCTGTAAAACAAGTAAAAATAATTTGCAGTTTGATGGCATGAATAATATTGCATTTGCTTTCTGTAATGCAAGACCTGGCAGCAGTTACTTAATTAACATATCAAGCAAAGTGAGGTTTCATTTTACTACCAGTAGTTTAACTTGCTTGTCCCCTTTTACAGGTTCTGAAAGCAACTACTAAAAGGAGTAGTTTGGATTTTTTGAAGTAGGGTTGTATGAGGTACTTATCCATAGTCAGTGTATTACCTACAGTAGATGACGGCCGGCACGCCCCCAGTTTGGAGAAACAGACAGGAGTACCAACACAGAATCAAAGCAATGTACTGCTGTGGACGGGGTTGGCAGCAAAACATGAGACTTTGTCCAATCACAGGTCATTTCAGAGAGAGCGTTCCTATTGGCTGTGCTCTGGCTGGTGGGCGGTGCTTGGTATTTCCTCAACAGCGCTGCCTAATTTGATCAGAGTTTGTGAGTGATTGACAGCTGCTCAGCAACGGCAGACTCCAGACCAGCTCTGATTGGTTGTTTTCCTCCGGTCTGGGAAATCTTACAGATGCCATTAGGAGCACCGGAGGACACCGAGGGACATACCTGTCTCATGCAATGTCATGGTACAGTGCCCGTTATATCAAAATAACTTTTTTTTAAATCCTATTTGCTCCAATTCTACCCCCTGCAGCTTGAAGGGTATGCTGTATTTAGAATATCTTTCTCCGTTTACCTTGCCGTCAGACAGCTATGACTGTCATCTACGCTCTCGTCAAAGCAACCAGACTCCATTGAAAAAAAAAAAAAGTAAAAGTAATTTTACCTCGCAGAACACAGGAGTTGCTGGTCTACTGTTGCCTCGAACAGTTAGTTTGTGACTTTTAGCCTGGATTCACCAAAGTCACACAAACAAACTAATGTATTCTTACAGGCGACCCCTCCTCCTCCCAGGTTTACCCTCAACCCGTATCTTGCTCTCTCATTGGCTGTAGCTCACGGCCGCAGACCCCGACAGGTCCAGATATTTATTCAGCTAGATGTCTGAAATGTAATTGCACATAGCCCTCGAACGCCGATGTGCTTGTGGCGAGCCAATATTGATTTGCGCCTGATATGGAGCTTTTGTCGGGGAGCTCCAAAAAAAAGCTGCCGGGGAGCAGAAAATCAGGCCTAAAGTTGTGTAGTGTGACGAGATATAGATGACAGTTAGGCGCACCAGTGCAACCAGTTAGTCTGGAGCTCTACTTTAAGGCACTTAACATTTTCAGTTTAAAAAAAAATAAAAAATCCTTTGCATTTGATTGGACCGCTAAAAAGTGGGCGGGCTTAGAATGCAGCATGTTACGGCGCTACAGAGAACTGTGGCTCCACACACCTCCCTTACTAAATGTTGCAGATTGATTGATGGATGTCATAATAGATTTGTATTTTTTTTCCATATATTTATTGTTAAATAGGTGCACAATATGACCTGGGATGTGATCTAAAAGTTTCCATTTCATCTAGACTTTAAAGCTGAAGTTCCATATGTTACACTGTCATTAACTATTACTGCTAAGTTGTCCAAATTTCAAGTTAAAAAGGTCCATAATTGGTCATATTTTTTACTTTTATTTTTAGACAAGTTATGTATATATATAAAAAAAGAAATAAAAAATGCAAAAACTATGCGGGGCAGCCTGAACCCAACTGTAAAGCGCTTGTCCGTTAAAAACATACGATGAACACGATAAAAATGTGTGAGAGAATATACAGCAGGTGGTTAGAAGCTAAAGCTCAACATGAAACAGACAGAAAAACAGAGCTTCAGTCATTTGAAATACACATTGATTTACAACCTCAGACAGTAAAACTACCAACTAACAATATGAAAGACCTAAAAATTAATTTGAGAAAGATGGAAAAAAAAAACATGTTGTAAAAATATGCCGATTTCTATAGAGTGGAATGAGGCAGGCTGATCACAAGCGGAAGCGGTCAGAGAAGTTTGGTGAGTGAGGGATTGTGAGAGGTACTTCACTCTTCTTCACTGCTACAGGTTTGTAGTGTCTGATGGGTTGAGCAGCGTGAACCTGTAGAAAGAAAGAAAACCAGTCAGACCGACAGCAGTTTATCAGGCTGTAGCTGCATACACAAATCTGATCATTTTACAGACTTCCTCCTCTTTATAGAGTGTTTTCCATGTTACTTTAAAAAAAAAGAAGAAAAAAGAAGTTGTATGCAACAATTTCCTAAAAAACAATGTATAGACTGATACTAAAATATTGCCTCTCAAATCATCACTTATGACCCACTACAAGTGTGTGGCGGTGTCTGTTTTTGCAGAGACCCTGCAGCCCTCTGTCTGGATTTTCTTCTTATTTTGCTTTAGTCGAGACTCTTCTGGGCGTCTGTAAACAGCCTTTGGGCCCACATGAGGGTGTAACCCCCAGCCAATAACAGCACGCAGGGTGTGCAGCCTGTTCAGGTGGTTAAATAATGCTTCTTTGTCACGCCTCTCGTGGGCTTGCCCCGGTAGTCGGCGTTACTGGTGTTACTCGGTGGTCAGGCACACACTGATTACATTACGTGCCCACCGGGAGTCTCAGCAGAGTAGCAGGTGTCAGATTTCACACATATGGGACGAAGGAGAATTGACAGACCAAGAAATGGCAGAGAATTTGGTGTCGAAGCGGAAAGCAAAAGCACCTATTTGGCAATATTTAAGATTTAAACCAAATGCTATAAGGGAACCGTAACGTTAATGAGGTAATCGCTGTAAGGACGGAGCGGTCCCAGCCGGTGTGCGTGGCGCTTCGGCGCCAGTGAGACCCCCTGCGGCCCCGCAGCGAAAGCTTCACCGGAGAGGCCAGACACACAGCCAGCCGACGTTCAAGATCAAAGTAAGCGCGCTACACTTCTTGACCGTCATATTTTCTTGTAAAATGTCCGGTGTATTCGGTAACGCCGGTGTTGTCACAACGTTATTAACCGGTGGGAAAATTTCCTCACTGTCACATCTCTAGCCTCTCAGCTTCTGATACCGAGGCACAAGCATTATACATCCATGGGTACAAATCTCCCTTGAGATGCTTTGCGGCCGTATTTGACGGATGAGAACGGGTTTGCTACATCGCTGTGAGTTCCCCTGTTCCTCTGTCTCTCCTCTGCTGTGTGCAGTGGCTGTTGAGTGCTGTGGCTGAGACACACACACACAAACACCAGGCAGAGAGGACAACCTGCCTTTTGACTGCATTCATTCGAAACTTGGCACCTTCACACAGAGTTGTGTGGTGTTAGTTATGTGTTTATTAGTGTTTTAAAATGTAACCCCTATAAAACAAATCAGAAAATAATGTTTTATTTCTTCGATTCGCAGCTTTGTTCCTACCAACGCTCCCTCTCCGTCTACTCTATAGCTCACTCGACCAATCGCTGCTCTCTCTGGCCAACTTTGAATGCTGTCTGTTAACAAACAGCAACGATTACATATTATACCTTTATAGTCATTAGATTGTTGCTTTCCCCCTGGGGAGGCGCTCCTCAGTTTGAAAACCTCCATTGTTAACAATACCCCAAAAAAATGTTTGAGTAGTAAATGTCACAACTTGTCTCACATAGCGTAACACAATACTAGTTATAAGTCAACAGTTAATCGTATATGTTAATCAATGTGCCACTAAAGGATCAACAAGAACAAACTGTTCATTTTAAAAAGGTTGTGCTACAGAACGATTGTCCAAAGTCACGTCAGAGAAAAATGCTGCACAGCTGTAAAGACGGAGCTGTTGATCCTCAGTGGGGTCAGCAGCCCTTTAACATTACACTATCAATCCCATTATATAACAATACTGTATAATAGCCACCACATCAGTGGGAATATTCTCCCTCAGTAATGCATGTCATGAATCTTCCAAATAAACCGTTTTGCAGTGACCTGTTCTTGCCGCATCCTGGCGATGTCCTCCTTCTCCTTCTGCTCCTCCTCTCGTCTCTGCCCCTCCTCCATGAGCATCCTGAGAGCCTCCTTCTCACTGGCCTGCCGCTCAAATTCCTGCCGCTCCAGGGCCCGTCGCTCTGTCGACAACCCAAAGGCTTCCACGACTGTGGGAGAAATAATCCCTTAGTGCCACGACAGGTGGTAAGTAAAGGCAACATGAACACAGCGAGTTGAAGCTTCAGCCTCGGAGTAGAGAGCTGAAGCGCTCTTCAGGAGGTTTTGACAGTATTATAGGGATGGTAATAGACTCACCCACTGCAGCCCGGGCCTCCTTTTTGGGCAGGAAAGGATCTTTATGAGTGACTGTGTTGGGCCTGGCTTTGAATACTATTGCTTCCTCCCGTTTCTGCTCTTCTTTCACCTACAAGGCACAGGGGTCATGTTTGAATTTCAGGGTAAAGTTGTTGAGAATAAAAAACGGTCAGTGGCAGATCGTGCCGTACCATCTGCTCCCAGCGACTGCTCTTCACAGCTCCTCGTTCATCTAGCAGCAGTCTGAAGGGCTCGAGCTTTGTGGCCTCTAGCTTCTTCTTCTCGGGGAGGACCACGGTGTCGAAGTCTGGCAGCGGCTGGGCCTTGAACTGTGGTACCTGGAAAAGTTCAAAGGAAACAGGAGAACGTGATTTAACGGTTTCGTCTTTATTCTGGAGGGATGAGGACACAGGTTCTGTTCGTAGGACTCCACCTCTTCATTACGCTTCTCCTCCAGCCTCTTCTCTTTCAGTGCCCTCCTGTCTCGATCCCGCTCTTCAAAGGAGAAAGGACAGACTTCCACGTGGTGGTTCTCTTGTAGCTGGGGCTGGAACGGGAGGCCAAAATGAGGCACTGAGGGGGCCTTGATGGGTGACGGCTGTTTTACCTGAAAAGAAAAAAAAAAAGGAGGGGTTGGGTTACCTTCAGTTGAAGAAAAGTTGAGGTAAGTGAAGGGGAAAGAATAAGAGCTTAGCAGCTTTGTATTAGAGACAACCAGATGTGCCCTTACTTCCTCAACCTTGGGCTCCATACGAACTCTCTTCTTAAGGGCAAAAGCTGGAGACTCTGGCACCGTCGGATGCAGAACTTTCTTTTCTGGCAATCCCTGTTGACAGGAGGAGATCCCATTCATTATATGAAAATAAATAACCAGAAAAGTTTCACAGGATTTAAACTCACCACTACTCCTTCTAGGATCTTTTTGGGCAGCTGTTGGGCTTTAAAGGCGTGCGGCTTCTCTTCAGCTTCCTGAGGCTTCTTGGTGGCTTGTCTCTCGTGGAGCCTTTTTTCAATCTGCAGCTCGAAGCCTTCGGGTACAGTGGGTTCCTTCACGGCTGGCTTCTTTAGACACTCCACGCTCTCCAAAATCTTCCTGTTCAGCTCCAAGGCGTTGAACTTAAACCTGTGATTCAAAAAACATATTTAAAAGGAAAAGTCAATATTTCATGCTCTGACAGGAAAGTATTCTAGGCTAGATGGGAGATTTTTATGAAAAATATCACTGATTTACGGTCAACTATGTTTCTAATCTGTTACTCTCAATAGGAAAAGACAAATTCCAAGTATAAAATGTGTTACAAAATATGTTTCCCATATATGAGCCATGTAAGTGACAAGTAGAGCAGCTGTACATATTTAACAAGATATTATTTAATGGAACGTGCTGGCTTTCCACATGCCAAAAAAAAGGGTAGTTGGACAGCACATCTTGGGGCTACCGTCGAAGGTGAGAGTTGGATGTTGAAGGTAAGGTCAGTGGAAAACCATAAATAAGCAGTGAGACAGCGCTGATAGAATATTGAAATTTGAATTGTCTTACATCTTTCACATTTGAAAGTTGCTTATGGAAAAGTCATGGCTCATTAGCACAAATACTGCCGGTTTGAATGTTTAGAAGTGGATCTATAAATAACGTGTGGCGTCTCCATAATGTGGATATGCATGGGAAAGTTTCATTAAGCGTACGCACATTTCCTCGTCAGGTTTTTTTTTTTTTTAATCCCAATCTTGGATTAGAAAGTGGCGTACACACATTTCAAGGCCTTTTGTGTGTGTATGCAACGGTTCTAAACGAGGATCCTGGTGTTGGATGAGGAGGAGTACAGCAACCGTTCTTACTTGTGAAGTTTTTCCACCTCTTCATCCTCCAGTTCAGCACTGCTCTTAACATTGACTGGCCGGCCCCTCTGGCGGGTCATCAGGTGTGGGGTGTGAGGCTGGGTGAGCTTCATCTTATCACCCTTCACTGCTGATGGCCCTGAGAAAAAAAACAGTTATAATGGATGTGATTAAGTTACAATTAATTAATTATTTATTTATTTATTTTTTTTAACCGCTTCTAAAAACAAATCTGGCCCCCCCAAACATCCTGCACACCTCTCTCTCGACTCTTGCGACTACGCAGATGGTAGCGGTCAGGTGTTCGATTCTGGAACTGCTCAATCTGCTGAGCCATGGGCACGTAGGCAGATAGCTCCTCGGCCTCTCTCTTGTGGCCCGTTGACAGGTTGAAGGGTTTGGGCACTGTGGCACCTTTCATAGCTTTTGCCTAAAGAAAAAAAAAATGAAATTGAATTACTTCCCTCTCAGCTCACTGTTAATAATGACAACTAAACTGCGGATTCAAGTTTTAAACTGCGAGCTGGAGGACATTTCGGGTCATGCAACAACACCAGGAAGTGTATATTTAGTTTTCTCGATCAGGTTTTACTCAAAGAATGCGTGCCGAGACGATTCTCCCATCTCCCAATTCGATACTAGTGCGATACTTGGGTGCCGATTTGATATGTATTGCGATTTTTAAGTATTGTGATTCTACAAGTATTGTGATTTTTGTTGACTTTGTTAACACTAGACCATGGGAAAAAGTTAAATCATACACCTCTAGGGACTTTTACTTTGGAAAATATCTAAATTGATACAGTAAAAATGTTTGAATTTCAGCATGTATGTAGTCAGAGATGTCCTGAAGTCAAATATATCAGTCTTTTTTTTCAGCATCCCAAAAATCAAAGAATAAAAAGACATTTCCCTCACAAATTAGTGGTATTTTCTATTTAATTTATATGGGACATGCAACATTTTATACTTGTGGTGAATATAATCCAATCAATCTTATTTCCATGTATGTATTTTGTATATACAGTTCCCTTTGTGAACACCTTATTTTGAAAACCAGACGTAGTCACATGTGTATACTTCCTCTAACTTCGCCAGCTAGCTTTCCCATAAGCTCCGCTCTCTAAATGTCAGTATATGGGTGTTCTGCAGTTGTAGCGTCGGACGATTTGACCACGGAGATTAGAGTGACGGCCGGTTTGACCGCACGTTACTGCAATACGATAACGTTTCCTGTCCATGACAGAGTTAGCATGCAGCTTTAGCCGTGATGTCTAGCTCTGCTTTTCCTGCAATGAGTGAAACCCAAAGTGTTTCCATACTTTACTGGATGTGTAGTTTTTACCATGTTGGATTTAGAATGGGAGGGTGCAGGTCGCATCCGCGCGGACCCTCCGCTGTTTTCTACTTTTTCGTTTTGGCTCGCTGCGGTTTGTTTTAGTTTAAGGATACGGAAAGGATATGATGACACATTACTCAAACAATAAAAGCAGTAACTTCCTTCTTCCTCCGCATAGGAAGCAAAAAATTGATTTCAAAAAATCGTAAAAAAATAAAAATAAATTGCGATGCATAGGGGAATAGATTTTTTTTTGGTCCCCTCAGGTTGCACTACAACTTTAAAAAGTCATTAGCATATATAAAGTACTTACTGGGGAGGAGGGTTTGCGAAGCTGATTGATAAAGTCCACGTCCTTGTGGGCTGCGTTGGATGAAGTGGTCGCCTTGACACGGGTGTTTGTGTTGAAGTTGAACTCTTTGGGCATGGTTGCTGACAGGACCATCTTCTTTGGAGGTGGAACTGAAATGAAAGTGACCCAGACTTTGTTTCAAAAAGTTAAGTCAACCTAAAGAACAACTTTCAGATCTTTTAAAATGGTAACAGCACATTTAAACAAACAAAAAGGTTGTCGTCAAGTACATTTACTAATGGTTGCAGCCACACATAAAAGTCAGTAATATCTACTCACTGCCAGCCAGAGCAGCTTTGTAGCTGGCCTCGTTCTTCTTGCGATGCAGAGCCACTTCTTTCTGGAGGTTCCGGATGCGCTCCAGCTCCTGTTCTTCAGAGCTGTTTGGCCTATTTGGACACATTTATCAGCAAGAATCAACTTTAAGCTGCTTTTCCCATCTCAGTCTCAGTTTAAATATCCTATTCAAGTGGTTTAGAACAGCTATAAACACTTTGTCCTTCCGATGTTGACGGATCACAAGTTGTATGAACAGCATTATACTTTTCTAGCATAACCAGACCCTTAGTTGGCACACTGCAGATCTCCCAGTCATTTCAGGGTGTTTTGACTATGTAATCACAAAACAGAAATTCCAGGAGGCGGTTGAGAAACACAGGTTTCACTGGTAGACTCACTCTGTGTTTGCAGTAGTGGAAGCCGCTGTCCGGGTCTTGGGCGCCGTCCTTGTATTCTGAGGCCCCTTGTTGCGGAGGACAGTACTGGATTTACGGGCAACAGGAGGAGTTCTAGAACAAACGACCACAGTTGAAAACTTGAAGAACAAAACGATAATACAAAGTGGGGAATTTGACAGGGTCTCTTATGTGCGAGCTGTCTGTAAAACACTTGCGCATTCAATGGCTTTTTAGGTCTGGGGGGGGGACTTGCTGCTGTAAAGGGCATCTTGATGATATGATAGGACAGTTATGACACTTACTTTTTGTGTTTCTTTGATGGTGGAGCTGGACCAGCGGTCATCTCTTTACGTTTTGAAACCCTAAAATGAATAAATGAGAATTATATACACACACCCTCTTAATGTTCAAGTTCAGATGAAGTCCCCAAAACACTTGATTCTGCATTACCCATGATACAACTCACAGGGCTCAACAATACGGATTGTCCGGGGTAAGTAAAATGCCATGTCGGGCTAGTAAATCTAACAACTCACTTGCAAGTGGTAAAGAATTAAACACATTGGGTTTTTTTTCCAGAGCTTATGATGGAAGTAGTGAAGGAGTGAGACACCTCCGGTCAACTTTTGTGGTTTTTAAAATGTGCATTAAAATAAAAACTAAACTTAAGCCATCTCGCTTCCTTCTCATCACTGAGAGTTGCATATGCACAGTAACGATCGGGCACTCACGAGAAAATGGCGTTGGGTAAAGAAAAAGTTTATGAGCTGAAGTGCAATCAAGCATTTCGATTATCCTGCAAACAAGAGTTTATGAGAACCTTCAACTATGTATTGGGCGGTTTGCCTCAAGTTTGAGAGCAAGGAGGATAAAACATGACAATTATTTTAGTCTTTGTTGTTATTTCATAACCACTAATAAATAAAACAATTTGTATATAGAGGGAAGTAAAAATTGACTTTGGGCAAGTAGATTTCTGACCCACTTGCCAAGTTAAAAAAAACAAATATTGGCACCTTTTGTTAGACCCTCCGTATAGTCCAAATCTTTCTAACTCCACTCCCTCTGCTTTATGTGAAATTTGTAGTATTTAAGCCACAAACCAAGACAACTCAGAGCCACAGACATTACACAATTGTCTTTACAGACTGAATCATATTCCCTGCAGCGGGTAAACTCAACTTGAAAGTTGTATCTCAATTACAAAAGCAGTACCAAACAAAAATATCCATTTATGTACGGACAATAATATAATAATGACTGTATGGGAGTGACACAAGGGCACACACGCACACAAAAAAAAAGACTGCTTACATCCAGCTGCTTGACTTGAATACTACGTAGCATTTTCCTCAAAAAAATGCATTAAGTAATCCCTCTGAATCATCACTTATGTTGAGTTTACATACAGTAAGCGACAATTCCTGCAGAAGCATCAACAAATGTTGCCACCTCTGTAAGATTGTGTAGAGCTATGAATCAGTACCACAGATTAATTTGATATATTGCATATCACACTCATTTAGTTCCACACTGAGGTACAAGAGAAGCCATCACAAGGACTTACCTGCGTGGTTGGGCGGGGGATTGATTAGCGGCATTCCTTTTCGGTCGTGCACCTGTCCGAGTAGGAGATCCAGCACCCCAGGATGTCACCAAGTTTGGAGGTTGATATGTGGAGGGACCTGAAATATTGAGGAGTCCAAATGGGTTCACGTCATGAGGACTATTCACTGAATAACAGAAGACTACAGATTAATCTAGGGGACCACACCAGAGTTCGGCTCTAAATAGTCATTGAATATACATAAAGGATCCAATCTTTAACATTTAACACAATTAAGCTCACTGGGATACAGGAGAGAACTACATGTCTGTCTGAAAGCTACCCTTGTGTCTTTCACTTACATGTTTGAAGGGTTCATTTACAAAAGCAGATCTGTTTATTACACAGCTTTGTTGAATACTTGATTCTGATTGGTCAATCACGGCGTTCCACGCTCTGTTATTTCTTTATAGCAGACTGTTGCTATGTTTAACAAACCGTTGCTATGGGCACAGTTCTGATGTCAGACTCTGGAGGACCGTTTTTGGGTGAAATTATTGATTTCTTAAGTAAGTAGCCGTGTAATAATGTACAGCTAGTGGGTCACTGTTGTGAAACAAACCCTGACTGCGCGCAGCGGCATCGACCTATCGGGATTTATTTCACATCAATGATCGGCTTGCTGTACATTATCCCTTACTTATTGTCTAAATCAATTAAAACCGTTTTTGTTTGTGTGCAATCCAGGGTATATAAATCCAACTGGTGCTTGTTTATTAATTTTAAGAATGTCTTTTATTGTTTTTGCAAATTAACTCTTCATTTATACTCGCAACACTGACTTAATGATTGCTGTGACTCTGAGTCACCAATGGAAGTCATTGTAACTGCTGTGAATCCACGTTGACTACAGTTGCTGTCCGCAGAACGAGCAAGCTACTTGTCAGACCCACCTTTCAACACTACCGGGATGAGTATTCCATATCCATGAGAATTTTTTTAAGTATCTTAACAAAAATAATTATGAGTGCATCTTCAGTAATTGGCTATAATGCGATGAAAACCAACCAGAATAGTCGTCTGTCTTGACTTGAGGGGCTACGATGGCTCTCGGCAGGTCAGGCGCATGGCTTTTCCTGAAGCCTTGGTCATGCCTCAAAGGAGTTTCAAGGTGGCCATCTGCTGCATTGGTCTGTTGATCTGCACATAAGAGACGGTCAAAAATTAAGAAGATGGACTCTTTACAGATTCTTTGATGGTTAATTTAACCTAAATATTGGTTACTCAACTCTATACTGTAGTACAGGCAGTTATCATTGTCAGTTTCAATTTGTCGCATTTAGGCCTGTATTAACACTACTTATGTTTTACACAAAGTTACAATTCAAAAATAGCCCTCATCCCCCTTATGACAATTCACAGCATTCTTAAAGTGAACAAAACAAAAACAGTAATACCCCATTCTAACCAACATGGTGAAGCAGGTCAAACTGAATGGGTTAACACATTCCTCCTGACCAGTTGGGTGTGACCCACGGTATCGCCTGACTTTACGGTCATTCGGAGGCTATAGTAGGTTCAGTTTTAAAGGAGGCTAAATAACGCTGGCATGGCCATTTTCAAAAGGGGTCCTTTGACCTCCAGATATGTGAATGAAAATGGTTCTATGGGTACCCACGAGTCTCCCCTTTACAGACATTCCCACTTTTTGATAATGACATGCGGTTTTGGGCAAACACAGATGCAGTGTTTTTTTCATGCAGTTTAAATGTGTTATTTTCTCCCATTCTAAAATGGTGTGTTTGAATATTTCTGCATACTGGGGTCCCTAAACAGTCTTGAATTACATGAATTGGGTCTCACTGTAAAGCTGAGACTCTTGTGGATCCAATGAGCCCAACTGTATTCATGTGTGATGATGTTAGTCCCTATAGTGGGCATTTCATTGTATTGAGACCATTATTTATTTATTTATTTATTTTAAATTCGACCTCACTGTATAAAATGACCTGTGGTGACTTCTAGGATAATCACAGCCTCATGAAACTTTACAGCCACAAACTCGAGACCTAGAGCATTCAGAGGATGGATGGCTTTCCTAGGTAGATTGACAATAAGGGGGTTTCTGAGCAGATTCTAGAACAGAAGTGCTCGCCATCCAATCCAATTTACAGAAATCTCAAAATGTCAAAGGTTTTTGATACCAAAAGACAGCATATTTTTTTCTATGGTGTTCCTTACGGTCTTGATGTCTCAATGTGGTATTTGGGAGGGATCAATGATACATTTTTTTTATCTATTCTCAAGTGGTAAAAAAATGGTTAAATTTAGCACCAAATCTGTGTAACAAATGGTATCAAGCCAAAAATTGCTGCAACAACTTATGAGACATAATAGAGCATGGGAATGGTCATCATACTTGTATCATAATGTTCTAAACCCTTATACACTTTCACAATTTATTTTAAATAATTTATTTATTTATTAATATTCATTTCTGATTTATGACTAGAACAACTTGACACACACACACACACACTACTGTTGACCTGGTATCTCCTCCTAAAAAGACAAAAACGGGTCTATTGGGGTCTCGGAGGGTTAATACTACAATGCCATTTGAATAAAATATCAAGCTCTACAGGGATAGTTTGCTGTGATGGTGTATCACCTTTTCTACTTTTGAACCCTTTACATAATGTCACAAATGCACATGGGGGGCCATTTCCACATTTTCAGGGGGAAAATGCAAAGCCCTCTTCTAACAGCGACCCCAGGCTGCGTGTATCAGGACCATATCTGTGGCTTGCAGCAAGTCACTCACTTCCTGTTTTTTTCTCTTCCAAAAACAACCACTTTGCGTTAAAAAACAAAACACAAGGCTAGATAAACACCTTTCAACTCATCGAAGATGGCATCACTGTAAAAGGCGTCGTTTATTGATTTCAAAATACTCCTGTTGGTTTACAAAGCACTAAATGGTTTAGGGTCAAAATACATGTCTGATCTTCTGCTATGTTATGAACCATCCAGACCTCTCAGGTCATCTGAGTCAGGTCTGCTTGGTGTCCCCCAGAGTCAGAACAAAACATGCAGAAGCAGCGTTCAGCTTTTATGCACCAAATATTTGGAACAAGCTCCCAGAAACCTACAGTTTTTTCCCCCAGGCCATCAGACTTTTAAATCTATAATTCAATTGACACATTCTTCACAAAATATATCCTATACTGTATATACTGTATATAATCTTAATACATATGTTCTTAATATGCCTGTATATGTTGTTAATATGCCCTTGTATAAAGTATTTCCTTTTATAATTGTAATGTAAATGTAATGTAAATGTAATTATAATGTAAATGTAATATAATTTATTATTTTAATGGAGCTTCCCGGCAAAAAGTATTTCACACGTTTGTACCTGTACAACCGGCGTGACAATAAACATCTTGAATCTTGAGGACTAACTCCAACTCTAACTCTGAGTTCTTTTAAATCAAAGCTTAAAACGTTCCTGTTTGCTGCTGCCTTTTATTAAACCAGATAATGATCTTATACTGCACTAGAGCTTTTACTCTTGTGTTATACTCTATTTTGGCTTCTATCCTAGCCTTTTTTTAATATTTTCTAATCTTTAGTGTTTTTATAACTGTTTTAATTATGTCTTAATGTTATTTTGCACTTTGTCTCAATGTTATTGAATGTTTATGTAAAGCACTTTGAATTGCCCTGTTGTTGAAATGTGCTCTACAAATAAAGCTGCATTGCCTTGCCTTACTGCAGTATTGTGGAAATGCATGGAGTTTCTGTTATTTTGTCCACCTGCACTATTGTATGTCCAGTGCAACACCAGTGGTAAGTGCATAAGGGGCTAATGAAGACTTTATTCTAAACCATGTTGCTGTTATGCTAAATTAAAGTTAAACAGACCCACCCACACATTGCAGAAAACCATGTTTGCGTCACACTGATAGCTTCTAGGTTAGACGATGAAACAAAAAAAACAGCAGATGTTTACAACCGTCTCAACAATCGAACTTCAACCATAGCTAGCTGTCAGGTTACATTATAATACTGAAGGGAGAGACTTACCAAACCACGTATCTTCACTCTCAGCATCCTGCAGGTCAACAAAGTCCACCACGGTGGACGGAGCATCAAACTCATACCGATCACCAGAGTCTCTGTCCGCCATAATGTCAAGACGAGGGATACAACAACGCACCTAAACAGGAAACAAGTCATGTCAAACACTGCAAATCTTATATATAAAAGGGTCATTGTAGTGAAGTATGTGCTCAGTTAACGTTAAACTACTGAGTGGCGTTTTGGGAGTGGTATTTTCTTCAAGACGTGAAGGTAAACTAACGTTAACGTGACCGAGAGGAAACTAGCGAGATAACGTTCAACGAGTTAGCCTTCATAAGCACGTAAAGTACTACTACCCGCTACTTCTAACTAACATTACTACAGTCTGGTGGCTATCTGAGTTAGTAAACGTGAACTATGAACACAGGGAAACAGTTAGTGATGTAGCGTTAATATTAAATAAGTATAAAATGTGCCAAAAAAAGCCTTACCGAGACCGTCTGTTCCCAGAGCAACAACACTGGTAAAGACTGCGACCAGCCGTTAGCGCTTGAATCTCCTTCCTTTTGAACCAGCCAATAACAGACATCCTGATCATCAGCTCGACGCTCATTGGCTCAATTCAACTTCCGTTTACCCGATCACGTCATCACCACGAATAATAGAATAAGAATAAGAACAAAAATAAATAAATTAATTAATTAATTAATAAAAGAAAAAGTCAACTTCCTTTGATCTGATCACGTCATCACCACAAATAATAAGAATAAGAAAATAAATAAATAAATACAAGAAAAAGTCAACTTCCTTTGGCCTGACTACGTCATCACCACAAATAATAATAAGCACATAAATAAATAAATAAAATAAAAAGTCAACTTTCTTTGACCTGACCACATCATCACCATAAATAATAAGAATAAGAACAAAAATAAATAAATAAAAGAAAAAGTCAACTTCCTTTGACCTGACCACGTCATCACCATAAATAATAAGAATAAGAACAAAAATAAATAAATAAATAAAATTAGGAAATCTGTGTACACAAACCAAAACGAATACATGTTTCATTAATCAAAGACGCCCATGCGCATGGATCTAACACTATGGAGGACCACAAGAGTCACGTAAATAGTAATAGAGCATTTAATAAATTAATAATTATTAATTATAATTTCCTTTTAAAATGTTTTAAGGATAACGAGCTCTTGATAACACGTATTTTGTTATCAAGAGTTTGTTACCCTTAGAACATTTTAAAAGGAAATTATCATCACATTTAATTAATGATGTCTAATTATCTTTTGATATGTTAAGATATATTTTCTTTTCTTCTGTACTGTTCTATGTATGTATTTCATTGTTTTTATTGGATTTTTTCCACTGTTTGGTTAGGTTTTTCTGCATATTTTCTATACTGTTGTTTAACTTTTGTTGTATTTTTTAAATTATGTTAGTTTAGATCTTTCTTCCTTTTTTGTTATTGTTGTTTTTTTCTTCTGGGGTTGGGGGGGAGGTCCTTTGTATAAGCCTATGAGCTTCTTGACCTGAAACATTTCCTGTTTTTTTTCATTGACTGGATTACAGTTTTATATATGTGCAAATAAACAAATAAAATAAAATAAAAATTATAATTGATATTTGTTATCATCAATGGACATGCCATTACTGGTTGTGTCTAGAAGGTAACCAAACAAATTGCAAAAACTTGCAAATCCTGACCTTAACCATTCGAGGTCAATGCCTAACCTTAACCATAATAATAGCCAATTTTCTTAAAATGTTCACCCAAGAAACAGGAAAATAAGGAAGAAGATGTAATGCAACTTAGGGGCAACCTTGTTTTATACATCTAGCAGCAGCGTTTGTGTGCAAACTGAGGACGAAACATCAATCAGAGGCAAAAAAGTGCTCATAACTTTATCTAAAAACAAAACTGGGCATTTTATATATGCATTAGCTGATTGGCTGAGTTACCAGTCACTCAAGATTCCACCGCGTCCTATTGGCTGAAAGTATGCGGGGTGGGCGGGGCGTTATCTTCGTGGCACTGTCGGGGGGCGGGACTTATACGTCCGACAGGAAAACTAGAGAAAGGCGAGGATATCTAATAAAACGGTAAAACTACATTTAAGTGACTACTCAGAATAGGTCTCTGCTTAGCTGCCTTGCATGTTAGAGTTGGTGTTAGACTCAAGCAGTGTATTGCGGTCTCTAAATGTCCCTGTCCAGCTGGACAAGAGGACAGCTGTCCCGAAGAACTAAGCAAAGTTAGCAAGCTAACAGATAGCTTCCTGCTTCCTTAGATGGGATGGAAACTGCTGCTAGCTAGAAGTTAGCTGTTGCTCCTCTGATTCAGGGACAAACATTAGGCCAAATAAGAGTATTAATGGAGATAAAGGTAACATTACGATTGCAAATTATTTATAAGGTGAAGCAGTTCACCAGAGGTTGAGTTGACAGATACAGTAGTCCTTTACATTAAGAGGTAAATAGCAGGGAGGAAGTGAAGTTGTAATGAAAACTTGCCAAGTTAAGCTTAAAGGCTCTATCAGGATTATTATTATAAAGATGAGCTTTTCCAACAGTGTGTTAGACGTTAATCTATTTCTCTAAAGCGGGTGTGACTGGTTCTAGGCTACATGATGTCATCTCAATGCGAATTAATAGGAGATCCATCCACTAAATAACTATATTACATTACATTTACCTGATTAAAAATAGCACCAGCCTTGTTTCATTACTGTAGGCAGTTCAATTGAGAGATCTTTTTTTTTATCCTCCTTTAACATCAAATCACTGTCATTATTAACCAAGATATGTTGATTTAAGTCATTTTTGATAGAATCGATAATAATAATAATAATGATTCTGTGAGTTATTGTCATGTGTTTTGTTAAATGAATTATTATTGGTAACAACAGAATAATGCCTCACAACCTGCTTTTGCTCTCAAGCTGAGATAGAAGTTGGATTGTTAGTATTTAGTTGTTTGTGTGTTGTTTCTAGTTTAACTAGTGATGTACTGCAGATAGGTTTTTTGTTACCACACTGAGGCATGACTCTAGGGAAGGTATCGGTACAAGTCTGTTAGGTGTATGTTGTTTTCTGCCAGAACAATAAAAACAAAAAAAAAAACAATGTTGTCAGTCCACCACTGACAAATATTGGATGGATTACCATGAAATATGCCAGATATAACATTTTCTAAGAGGATGAATGCTGTTGACTTTGGGGATCACTTTTCATCTAGTGTCACAAGTAGGTCACATTTATCACTTGACTTGCATCATGTGCCGCTGATGTTAGAGTACCACTTTGAATTTAGGGAGGCACCGATCCGACTTTTTCAGTCCCGATACCGATAGAGATACCGAGTACCGATCTGATACCAGTGTCTTATTAATAAGCTGTATGCCTCACTCTGTGGAAGTGACTGGGATCATTCTTTTATGTGTATGGCAACATCAGGCTTGACTTAACTATTGTATTCCTAACTTTGTAAAACGAAATGTGACCAATAGATATAAATGTATTTATTTGTTCTTTATTATTAATATAATATATCATACACCAGCAACTTGGTAAAAAAAATCTTCAAAATTAACAGGAATTACAATTCAAGTGTATTATTAATATAATATATCATACACCAGCAACTTGGTAAAAAATTGAATTGAATAGATCGGCCCGATATCCGAGTCAGCTAATCAAGTTCTACTTTGAGATTGAGGCTGTGTTCAGACCGACAACAGCACAGTGTGAAAAAGTGAAGCCCCCTCATTGATTTCAAGTCCACTGCCTTGGCACAGTAGGGGTCTCACAGAGGTCTCCAGCAAAAACACAAAAAAGTTTCAAGCTCAATTTTGGCTGCACCATCACCCAGCAAAGCATCGGTTTGCCAATCAAATACATGCAAGCGACCACTCCTGGTAGATTACAGTTCATCTTGCAACCGCCACAAGAGGAGGAGGGTAGAATGATCGTTGCCATGATATCTTTACAGAGTTATTAAATATTTCCTTATAGTACTATAAACCACTATGCAGTGTTTTGGTGTCTGATAAACCTACAAAATCATGGATCCATAGTTCAAACCGGCCCCGTACGTAGTGTTGATGCAGGGCTGTTTTCGGTCTGAATGCCCAGTTAGACTTAGCAGCGCAATGAATTGGGTACCTGATAAGATAGGAAACTGCAACACCAGGGTAGAGCTGGGAACTTAGTAGTTTATATTGAACGGTTGCTTAACTTTTCGAAAAAGTAAATTGTGATGAAACATTGCAGCTGTACTTAATAAGATTTTAGGAGCATGTGATTAAAGAGCTGATGGTCATGGTTTGAAGGAGGGGTTTCTGGGAGACGTTTAAGTTTGTTATGTTCAACATGAACGTGAACAGTTGGTTGTGCATAGAATGCATACTTCATTCATTGCAAACCAGTGCAAAAATGTTTTCACACTGAATGCACCCCAGCACTTTCTGTTGAGCCTTTTCAGATTTCATGGGTCAATAGTTTTCCCATGACAAAACTGTTCATGCCACTGTCCATAATACGTTTCTACATTGGGGCTCTCCACAAACAAAATAGCTCGACTCTGGTTAAAAGTAAGTCATTTACTGCGTCATTTAAATCTCTGACCGGCCTGAACTTGCTTGTAAACTTCCCTGATCTTTTATAAATGTCTTTTGTTCTGTTATTCTTTCAGATGGCTGCAATCAGAAAGAAACTAGTGATAGTTGGTGATGGCGCCTGTGGCAAGACCTGTCTCCTCATAGTGTTCAGCAAAGATCAGTTCCCTGAAGTTTATGTGCCCACAGTGTTTGAAAACTATGTGGCAGATATTGAAGTCGATGGTAAACAGGTAAGCTGTTTATTATACTGACAAGTGTTGAATGTTTTTTTCATATTTACAGTAGTCCAATGTCCATTAACATTGGACTACTGTGACTACTGTTAATTTAGAATGATTCTGATTTACTAACATACGCACTGGTGGTAAGAGCAAAATTGTCCGGTGCACACGTGTCATGAATCCGATGGTAATTTTGGGTGTGCACTTATTTTGTGCGCAAAGTAAGGACATTTCTTCACACACATTAGTGAATGAGGCCCGTTAACATTGTCATTCTAAACAGGTCAATGCAAATCTGTAGTCAGATGCTCACCAAAGCTCTTTCTTTCGTCCTTGGTAGTAATGTAGTCCTATTATCCCGTCCTGTTATAGGTGGAGCTGGCTCTTTGGGACACAGCGGGTCAGGAGGACTACGACCGACTGAGACCTCTATCCTATCCAGACACAGACGTCATCCTCATGTGTTTCTCCATCGACAGCCCTGACAGTTTGGGTGAGATTTCCTCTTTGCCACTGTTTTTTCACAGACATTCTGCTTGCATCTGCTCCATGTTCAACACGTACACCTTGTGCCTGATGCAGAGAATATTCCAGAGAAGTGGACTCCTGAGGTCAAGCACTTCTGTCCCAACGTGCCCATTATTCTTGTGGGAAACAAGAAAGACCTGCGAAATGATGAGAACACACGTCGAGAGTTGGCCAAGATGAAACAGGTCAGTGAGGTCCTACAGTACTTCAAGGAGCTCATTCAGATGCTCTTAAGCTGCTGCGTTTCAAGCTTGATGAGTTATGTACACACAGAATTTCATACTAATCCTACCAAAGGAGGATGAACTACTAGCAGAACTGATGTGTCAGGATAAATCAGAAATGACATCATTGTTTTTAAGCTTTCATTTATATTTACTACATTCATCAGCATTTTGTAGGGCTGGAGCTGATTGTTATTTTTTTTATTATCAATTAATTTAAAAATGGACTAATTGTTTTTTAAATATTTTTTAAAAAAGACGAAAAATCGAATCCACTAGTATGTATCAATTAGTAGATGTCAAAAATTATTACAAATGCACATCACTAGTACCCAGAGCCCTAACTGATATCTTTATATCTATCTATATAGACAGATAGATTGATAGATAGATAGAAAGAGAGCGTTTATGATGGTAACGTTTGGCCATGGCGTGCTGCTGCGGAGACTTTGGGAGGGGGGGGGGGCGCGTTTAACAGCAACAAAACTATATCGAAACATCCGTTTACAAACTCCCACACAACTCATGCAGTATAATCCAGGTCTCATTTATCCAGTCGTAGGCTCAGTCCTTCCCAAACACATGCATCTTCCCTAAAACCTTACTATTTAAAACACTTACTCATCTGTAAGTGTTTAAAATAGTTTCCATAATGTTGTCAGGCACTTATAATAACAATCAGGGCCTGTCAGTGGCAAAAACAAGCACTTTAGTGGACGTATATTGATGGAGCAGAGTTGCCTGATAGATTACATTACAAAAAGACGTCTACCCATCCATCCTGTGCGTGTCTAGACCGGAGGGTGTTTGTAAGTGTTTTTTACTCCACAGACACGCAGACATTTTAATCTGTGCCACAGCTGTCTGCACGGCTCCGTCTCAGCTGTGTCTCATGAAACCGCCACCTGAACTGAAGCGTTTATTTATGCTTCAAGTCTATTTTAATGACAATACACGCATAAACGCGAGGTTGATGCCCAATTAAAAAAAGCACTGAATAATAGATTTATCCACATTTTGCAACCGGCAGAGCAGTGTGTGCTGTAGTGATGCGCAGGTCAGGGTTTTTTAATACTCGCACTCACCAGACTAGTTATGAGAGAGCCAATAGCCTGACCCACAAAAATAGCCGTTAATCAAACACCCGACCTGCGAACCGTCAACTTTATGCATTATAGAAGCACAACTGTCAGGACTGAGAGATGAGGCACTCTCTAAGGGGCTAATCCTGCTGTCGGGAGCAGCTAGAAGCACACCTTCACCATTCTCCACATCTCAACAGTGAACTTTAACAAAATAGTAGCCTCATGTGTCGGTCTATACTGTCTGTTTTAGCCTGGTGTTTGGCTGCACTGTGTAGAGAAAGAATGGAGTCCACAGTTCCAAGATTTAACCTATTTCGACGTGCTTTGAGCGCCGACCAGCTGAGCTAAAACCCACGCTCACTGGATGCTTGCTGCACATACACTTATTTGGCCCCCCCACTTCTCAAGTGAATCAGTCGCCGTTGGTTCTTGGAACATTAAATGTATGTACCAACTACTCAAAAGAGGCAAAGCTGTTGTTAGAATAGAGATCATACGGTGATGCCACGTTTTGGCCATTGATGGACTGAGCATACAATGTCTTCTAAGTGTTTTAAAAATATTTTTCTATACTACTTTTTAAATGATGTCCTGTTTTTCTATGAGTTAATGGTTTTCCTTTTATGATTTTGGCTTATCCAAACAGGAACCAGTGAAGTCAGACGAGGCCAGGGACATGGCTAACCGGATCAATGCCTTTGGTTACTTGGAGTGCTCAGCCAAGACAAAGGATGGTGTGAGGGAGGTGTTTGAGATGGCCACCAGGGCGGCGCTGCAGGCCAAGAGGCGAGGCAAGAAGACCGGTTGCCTTCTGCTGTAGAGTGTCAGGTCACACAGCATTGGGAGGGAGGGGGAAACAAACCAGGCAAAGAAAAACATCCCTCCTTTGTGTCTGCTTTGTCACCAAGGTGGGCACATTTGAATGGGGCGTTTAAAGGGATGAGCGAGAAAAGTCAACCCAGGCTAAAGGGGAAAAAAGGAAGGTCAAATACAATGGAAAAAGGGAGCATATACGTTTAAGTACAAGGTTATAGGGTTAAGCTTTCAAATAAAAGTACTGTAATCTTGTGTTTAGGATTCATTAGACATGAAATTATTAAGAGAATATGAAGAAAAGGGGACATCTCTCTCACTCATACTTTTAAACCTATGGGAGGGTATGAAGGGTTCCCAGTCCTCTGAATGGAGTACGATGGTCTCATCATGGTTTGAGATTGAGACCAGCTCCAGAAGAGATCCGGTGTGTCAACTCACTCCAGATGTATGCCTGCCTAACTACCTGTTGGGAGACTTCCATGGCCTGCAGTGTGACTAAGCTTGCCTTTCTTTCTCCTTCATTTCCCCGGGGAAACAACCTAACTTTATATGGCCTTGCGTTTCTGTTTTATCAACCTGTAGTATTTGATAAAACTTCCATTCATTTAAAAAGCTGATGGCAATGAGACCAACTTATTTGAGTGTTTTTATACAAGCTTGTTAATGAATGCAACACTTAACAAATTAGGATTTAGTTGAGCTTATCTTGGCTTTCAAGTCAGAAAACTGTATGTGATTGAATTGATGTGGACTGTCCAACACACTGTATACAGTTGGTATTAAAGGGTTAACTAAATTGTACTATCCTCGAGGCAGTACTGCAAAATTTCTGAACAGTAGTGGGGCCTTAACTTGAGAGAAGCAGACCTTTTATGTAAAACAGGGTTATATTAAAGACAAGCCTTTATTTCTAATTTCCCCTGTTTTATAAGTACATGCCTTCATATTTTAGTAAGAAAGCCTCCTTGTTTTCTGATCTGCTCCGGTTTTAATTAGCCGTTAATGCAAACTCAACACCTCCTCCATGATACATTCAGGATAATGTCCATTTCTACAGCACTATTTCCATCACTACACAGTGATTTCTGAGTTTCTCTTTTTAACACAAATACTGTTTTCACTTACTAATTATTTTCAGTCACTTCAATTTTCCCATTTTTATTTGTATTTGTATTTTTATTTTTATCGTTGTTAAGCTACCATCAACAAAAAGCAACACTTTCTGTACATATTTTACATTAAAAACCCTCCACCAGGTCATAGGACGTCCTCTAGCTACAGGTAGGCTTTTAATTTGAAACATTTGCAGGAAGTACAGAGATTCCGTGACAGAAACTTAACAGTAACAAATAAACATGGAAGCCACTGGAAATAATTAGTGAATGAAAACTATTTCTGTTAGAGAAGTATGACATGACTGTTGTTGTACTAATGGGATGGAAGTGTTGAGGAAATGTACACTTTACTGAATTTTAGCATGTGAGACATAATAATACGGTAAGTCCATGCTCAGTGTTTTTAACCCAGCCATTATTTGTCGTTCAGTTGTTCCCCCATTATTACTCTCATTATTTAAATACCAGCTTTTATTTGGAATGGTGTACCTGTATGCCAGGGTGGAAGTGTGTTTTGTTTCCACTCTGCCAGTTCACTCATGATGTCTACAACTATTCATTTACCGCTTTTTATTCTGTCATATATTATTTTAACTATGTGATATTCTACTGGCTTATGTTGTATTATTTGCACACATCTTAAAACAAAAGGTCAGTGTGGTAAACACACTTTGAAAAAAAAAAAAGTTGAATTATGAAACGCTAAATGCAAGCGACTCCTTAAGGATTGGTTATTTGTAAGAGGAATATTGTTTTGTATACAAACGTATCCTCATATTTTTTATTATGTATTCTAAAGGAAATAAATTGTAACTGAGAATGACCAAATTCTGCCACTGGTGTCACAGCTCACATGCTTTGTCTCTTAACACCGTTTCAGTTATTATCATAAATCATGCTTTTGTCCACCAGTCACAGGGTCAGTCTTTACCGAGTCATGCTGTGAAGCCAAATTGTTGTTCAAACTTACTGGACTTCGGACGACACATCGGTGGGGCCGTAAAGTGTATCTCGCAAAGCCGGCAGCGGAGGTAGTCACAGAGCCAAATGAACGTCTGTTAAAGCTTCAGTAGGCAGAACGTTTTTGGTATCATTGGGCAACAATTCCATAATAACCTTTCAGCATTTTGTAATTCAAGTGTTCTGAGAGATAACTAGACTTCTGCATCTCCTCATGGCTCTGTTTTCAGGCTTTAAAAAAATCTAGCCCGTGACAGGAGACTTTGACCAATCACAGCTCATTTCAGAGAGAGAGCGTTCCTATTGGCTGTTCATTCAACAGGCAGCTGTCAACCACTCGCAAACGCCAATCAAATAATCAAACTAGGGAGTGCTGATCAAATATGAATCAATATTCTGTTACTGTAATGCCTATTTCTCTCCTCAAATGTTTTCAGAAACATCTTGTAGTGTACCGTTTAGCTGTAAAATGTTTGCTCCGACTGGTGGGCAGTGCTTGGTATTTCCTCAACTGATCTCAACATGGCTGCCGGATCACAGTGTCACCGTGCGACCCTCTTACTGTGAGGTGACAATTTTAACCACTGCACCAACGTGTCACTCCAGAGGATTTTTCAAAATAAAAATATTAAAAAGGGATAGATATGAAGGGAGGAGAGCAAAAGATGTCCTTATTTGTTGACGATGTATTAGTATTCTTGTCCAACCGGTAACATTCACTTTTACAGTTATTCTCACTTCTGAAACAATATGGTTCTCTCTGGTTATTAACGGAATGCTCTAAAAAATTAACAGAATTGTCTTCCAATAATTCCTTCCCTCTTAAATCAAACGATTAGGGAAGAAATTAGGATATGCGACTTCATCCCTCTTAGTTTTGGATATTGATTTGAATTGGTTAAAATGAATATTTGTCGAGATTGTTATCTCTTCTAGGCCCTTCTATTAGATCTACCTGACCAACAATGTCAGGAGTGCGACAAACTGTTCATCCTGTCGGTGCTCTACAGAGGTGAACACACACACACATACAGATTTCATTTAAAGAAGAACTTTGAGTGTAAACATGTTTGATTTCTGACTTCTTTAACATCAGATTGTTGCTGCAGAGATGGAGAAAGAACAGTTTCACATTCACTTTCTGTCAGTCGACTAAATGATTAATGGACTAATTGTTTCAGCTGTACTTGTATTAACAAAACATCAGATTTTATAAACTCTTCATATGTTTTGTGTGTAAAAATGAGGGCTGTCAGTCAATTAAAAATATTTAATCGAGATTAATCGCATGTTTTTTATCTGTTCAAAATGTACCTTAAAGGGAGATTTGTCAAGTATTTAATACGCATCAATACAACATGAGTGGACAAATATGCTGCGTTATATGAATGTATGTATATATTTATTATTGTAAATCAATGAACACAAAACAATGACAAATATTGTCCAGAAACCTTCAAAGGTACTGCATTTAGCATAAAAAATCTGACCTGATTTTAATGCTACGGACGCTCTAGAAGACTGTTGAGAGGATGCCAAAAATGTCCTCATTTTTTCGAGTGTCCTGATATTGAAGCTGTGCTATCATAAAATTGTCCTCATTTGTCATGAAAACAAGTATACACACACACACACACACACACACACACACATACACACTCAGATTAACTCAGCTGACTTCCTGTAAATGGAGAGAGGAGGAGCAACATTTCGCAGCTGATCCAAGTACACAAACAGGTCGGGAACCCTGACTCTTAAAGTGTTCAATGACGCCATTTAGAGTCAACGGAGCTGAAAGATGAAGACTGAAGGCTGAAGCAGGGTGAGTTTTAATCTAACATTTTATTATTTCACTGTCAAAGACTCTGAGTCTGTTTCCTCCCTGTGGACTGTAGAGGACAGAAATGTTAGAATGAACTCAACAGTTTGATTCATCTGTGAACACGTCATTAAACCTGCTGTAAGCGAAGAAAATAAGCAGAGATTTAAAGAGAACTGACCAGGTCGAGTTCTGGGTGGTTTTATTATACTGTATACTGTGTGTGCGTGTTACTTTCTGTTCTCTCAGTGTAGCCTGTGACTCTTGAGCAAACTTGTTTCCTTTAAATCACGTGTCAAATTCAAGGCAAGCGGGCCGAATCCGGCCCGGCACCTCATTTTATGTGGCCCGCGAGAGCTTGCAAAGAATATAATTTGCTTATCATACAATTCTATGCCGCTTTACAGAAGTACGGTGTCCATAAACTACATGTACCACAATGCATCTTGATTTTGTTACCTGCGCACTGAAGCATCTCAATATCAGCCGTTTCCAGAAGCGGCCCTCTAGCAGAGTGATGTGGTCGCCAAAATGTCCAAGATTAATGTTTGTGTGAATATATGCGTACAGGAAACAGCAGAGCAATCAAATGTGCACCCTTGGTTGCACTACTGACAAACAGTTTAGGGGAGAGGGATATGTCGCAAGGTGTTTTAACTCCTGAGAGAATCAGGAGGGAGCGGAGAAATGTTTGGCGTGTGTGTGTGTGTGTGTGTGTGTGCGCGCGCGCGCGCGTTGCCTGCAGCCAGCGACGCAGCGGAGAAATGTTGGTGTGTGTGGCCTGGGGGGGTGTGTGTGTGCGCTGCCCACGGTCAGTGACGGCTACTCCGTCACATTGTTGTACCATAGTTCTGCCGCTCTCTTCTGTGACCAAAAAGTTAAACAAAGTCAATGTAATGAATAATGCTTGATAATATTTGTGTGATGGTAAAAAAAAAATAACTTTATTACTCACTTGAAAATGTTGATCTTTGATGGAAGAGTAATGATGAGGGTTTCGTAATCTCATAAATTCATGGGATCTATGTTATAATAACACATAGAAATGTGTGTGTGTGCCCACATTCAGTATTGTTTTGTGTCTATACGTACATGCATATATATCGATGCACAAGCATGTGTTTTTGTTACTGAACTCATTTTTTAAATAAATTGTACATTAGTTGTACACTTCAATGTCTGCTTGCATCATTTTTCCTAGACTTCTGCTTTCAGAGCTAAGTTATTACTAAAACCAATAATAATCAAATGCAGAGGCAATTATGTAATATGATAAAGAGTAGATATATTTATATAGTCTTACAGTGACAACCAGCCCTTTGAGGGCGACCATAATGCTGATGTGGCCTGGGATGAAACTGAGTTTGACACCTCTGCTTTAAATGGTCTTATCTCACAGTCAGTGTTCCTGTTTTTACCTCTTAGACTAACTTCAGATCAGAAGATGAGTGATTGTGTGGAGGAAAAGGAGGACAGAGCAGAGTCTGGCTGTGGGTCCACAGATCATCCTCCATTCTTCAGTAATGAACCTGGACCTTCAGAGTCAAAGTAAGAGACTGTTTTTACTGTAAGATGACCTGGTGGAAAATGATGCATTGAGGATGAAGACAAATCGTTCTGCTAAAAGATGTATGTTCCTCAAAATGCAGCTTCATGTTGTACTAATTGAGCAAGAAGATGTGTCAATTCTGGCTACCATCTATGTTTGGATTATGAAATAGAGTTGCAACTCAGGAAAATGGCTTAAATTATTTTTATTATGAAAGACAATAGTTTTTTCTTTCAGATGTTGAGAAGAATCTTAGTCATATAAGTCTGAAAAAAACAGAGATATTACAGAAAACAACACATTAGTTTTTAATCCAATTGATTTAAACATAAAAATTAGATAACATTTGACCAAAACTAATTTTAATTCAACCTGTTCAAGCCAAAAGAGATTCTCATAAGTAGAAGATTTCCTGAAAATGGAGAGGGGAGGAGCCACACTAACCAGGTGATCCAGGTACGTGAGAACAGAGAAGGAACTCTGAAAGTGAAAGTGTTCAGTCAATCAGCTGAGACAGTTGACAGAGCAGGAGGAGGAAAGGAACGAAGGAGTGTTAATCCAACATTTTATTACTTTACTGCCAAAGTGTGTGAGTCAGTTTTCTCCCTGTGGACTGTAAAGGAGAGAAATGTGCCGCTGCCACCTTGTGGTTTTCTGGCGAGCCCTCGCAATATGTGTGTCCATGAGCAAGTTGCAGTTTGAGATAACATTTGACCACAACTCATTTTAATTCAACCTGTTCAAGCCAAAAGAGATTCTCATAAACACACCTTGTTAAAAAGCTGATTTGTGTGAGCAACACACACACACCCTCATAGATAAACTCTAAGGTCAAAGATTTCCTGTAAATGAACTAGAATGGCACTCGGAGAGCGCAGACCTCCGGCCAGCTGCCCGAGAACGATTGCCCCCCCCCCTCCTCTCCGTGCAGCTTGCGCCATCATCCACGTGTAATTTTGTTTATGTTGAGATCAGCTGAACATAGCGGAGCAGCGTAAAACACTTCATTCAAACTGGACAGAAACAAAGAGAAACTCACCTTAACCGTCGATGTTACTCTTTCCAACAATCACCAAGTGTGCTTTGGTCGAACTCAACTGCAATTTCATAGAGTTTAATGTGAAAAAACGCCGAATCTACAGGTGTCCCCACCCTCCCTCCACCCCCGCTCTCTCTCTGTCCCTCTCTCAGCAGGCAGAAGGAAAGAGGCAGGGTGATGCGTCATCAGTTACACTGCCCATGTCTTAAAGCTTGTGGTGTTAATGCACAGGCTGAATGGAATTACTACAAAAAATTCCCGAAGCCGGATCATGATCCGGATCGCCACCAAAATGTAATGGATTGTTCATTGTGCCACACCCCACCCCTTCAAAAATGTTCAATCAAATCAATCGTGGACTTTTGGAGTAACCCTCCAAACGGACAAACCAACAAACAAACAAACCAACAAACCAACGCTGGTGAAAACATAACCTCCTTCCTAGGCCTTCGGCCTTGGCGGAGGTAATAACAGAGCAGAAGGAGGAAAACTGAAGACTGAAGCAGGAGGATAGTGGGGCAGCTAAGCTGAAATATTTGTAACAATTGTGCAATTTGCGATAGAAGCAACAAATTCGGCACAGATGTAAGATTATGTTATGAAAAGATATAGACATCGGGGCACTGCAAATTTGGCCACTCTGCTAACATTTAAATAACGAGTTCTGAGGGCCCTGTGATTTGAATTTGATAATAAAAATGGAATCAACTGTAAAATGTGGAATATCGCGGAATTTGCCAAAATGTGGCTACAATTGATAAAAATCAGGGTTTTCCCTGCCATTATAAGTGTTTTTTCACAGCGTCTGAGCCAACTGAACAGAAAAAAACTATGCTGCTATGTTTTGGTGTCCTTTACGGGCTCGCTGCTTCTATCCTTTGCTCTCTGTGTTGGTGTTTCATCGAGAGTGAGGCTCAGCTCCTCCTCCACACACACGGACACACTGGTGGCTACTCAGCACGAGACCTACGGAAAACATGAAGACTCTGACTCTGAAGACTCACCTAGAAAAGATGAAATCTAAGAAAACGGCTACAAGCTTTTAAACCTCCTTATTGTCGACAGTAGCTTTATCAGTAGCTATATCATTTGTGCCATCTTCCTCTTAGTATGTGTGACAGCTGTCAGTCACCTAGAAAAGCTGTAATGTAATCAAATAGGATGGCTACAAACTTTTAAACCTCCTAATTATTGACAGTAACAGTAGTTTGTGTATTTAGAGCTAATTAGATGGCTTTAACATCAGAGAATTTATCAAGGATTCATGTGATGTGAATAAAATCATCTTGGTGTTTGCAGAGTTCAGGACAGACCGAGAGCAGAGTCTCCAGTACCCAGCTGTCTGTCTATGAAGAGTGACCAGTCCAAAGACGAATTTCTAGACTTCAGTAATGAACCTGGACCCTCAGAGCCAAAGTAAGAGACTGTTTTTACTGTAAGATGACCTGGTGGAAAATAATGCATTAAGGATGAAGACAAAACGTTCTGCTAAAAGACTTATATTCCTCAAAATGCAGCTTCATGTTGTACTAATTGAGTGTCAATTCTGGCTACCATCTATGTTTGGATTCTGAAAAAGAGTTGCAACTCAGGAAAATGGCTGAAATTATTTCTGATTATGCAACAGACAATAGTTTTTTCTTTCAGATGCTGAGAAGAATCTTAGTCATATAAGTCTGAAAAAAACAGAGATATTACAGAAAACAACACATTAGTTTTTAATCCAATTGATTTAAACATAGAAATTATATAACATTTGACCACAACTCATTTTAATTCAACCTGTTCAAGCCAAAAGAGATTCTCATAAACACACCTTGTTAAAAAGCTGATTTGTGTGAGCAACACACACACACCCTCATAGATAAACTCTAAGGTCAAAGATTTCCTGTAAATGAACTAGAATGGCACTCGGAGAGCGCAGACCTCACTGACCAGGTGATCCAGGTACATGAGAACAGGGAGGGAACCCTGAAAGTGAAAGTTTTCGGTCAGTCAGCTGAGACAGTTGACAGAGCAGAAGGAGGAAAGGAACGAAGGAGAGTTATTCCAACAGTTTATTACTTTACTGCCATAGTGTCTGAGTCAGTTTTCTCCCTGTGGACTGTAGAGGAGAGAAATGTGCCACTGCCACCTTGTGGTTTCCTGGCGAGTCCATGAGCAAGTTGCAGTTTTTTTTCCATCATGTTATATAACCTCCAGAAAAATATTAATGTTTTAAAAGTGGCCAAAGAGAGCAAATTACGTCCTTTACTGATTCACAGTCACTTTGGGTAGTTTAGTTTGAGTTAGTTAGGTTTGAACTGAGGTTACAAGTGATCTAAATATTGAGGTGAACAGCAGTCTAAGACACGCAGCATGTCACACGGGTTCCCTGGTGTTCCTTGTTAGAATAGAATAATATCAATGTTTTAAAAATGGCCGTTGTTCCCCTTTAATAAACAAACTTCAGCCAGATCACTAAATGTTTAATAAGACAGTCAGATAGGAAAAGCAGCTAATCCTTGTTTATTAAAGCAGAAGAGTTAAAATGAAGGAACATTTTCATTACAGACTGAATGCTGAATTCAAACAGAAAAGTAACAACACTTTAACTCTTCTCTGTGACCATCTGAGCTTCAGTATCGGCCAAGTCTTGATATTTTTCACCAACAATCAACAAATCATTTTAGTAATATAGTAATGTCTCCACAGAAAGAAGAGGAGTCGTGCTTCTCTGGAAGAGCCGATGTCCAGATCCAGAAAAAGACCTGCACTGCAAACAGCCAGTCAGACCAGCACTGTACAAAGTAAGACTGTAGATCGGTCTGCTGATGTCTTCATATCTGGAAACAGGACTTGTTGTTCTAATACACTGATTCTTGTTGTGACAACTGTTTAAGATCTTCTCCACCATACATATCTGCTCTGTATCACTTGTACTTTGTTCTCCTTTGAGAGAAAATCTGAACCCAAAAGAAATAATTTTATATTTTTATGTTTTGTTTTTATGATATCACTCCGTCTTTGCATTAACCAATCAGAATGATGTTTGTTTTCCATCTGCATAGATGAAGATGGAGAACTATTAATCTCTGTAAAGCAACTGTATCACAGACAGACAGACACACTGATGAAAGGGGAGTTTTTTCTTGCCATTGTCACATAACAATGCATGCTCATGGGGGATCTCTTGTTGGGTCTCTAAATTATAGAGTACGGTCTAAACCTGCTCTATATGAAAAGAGTCTTAAGATAACTTCTGTTATGATTTGACGCTATATAAAAATAAATTGAATTGAATTGAACTGAACTGAACAGCAACCACAGACTTTGAACAACATTAGCTTTCCTGCTACAGTCTCCTTCTCTGACTTACAAAAATAAATATAAAATCCATGTTGACATTAGTTTTGACTTTAAGAAGGGATGATGACTTTATAACCTTTACTTCTTTATCTGTTGTTATATTGATTATTTTCATATTGGCATTGGAAATAATAAGTTTCTTTGTTTTGTCTTAAACTTATTTCTCTCTTTCAGCAGATAGGGTTCTGCAGGAGGTCGTAGATGAACATAAGATTAGTCTGAGGAGGAGATGTGAACGTGCGACTGAAGGAACTGATAAAACAGGAAGTGAAATCCTCCTCAACAGGATCTACACTGAGCTCTACATCACAGAGGGACAGAGTGAAGAGGTTAATACCCAACATGAGGTGAGGCAGCTTGAGACAGCTTCCAAGAAGAAGACCCTCCATGACACTCTAATCAAGTGCCAGGACATCTTTAAAGCCTTACCTGACCAACAGGGACACCTCAGAGTCGTTCTGACCAACGGCGTTGCTGGCGTTGGAAAAACCTTCTCAGTGCAGAAGTTCACTCTGGACTGGGCAGAGGGCTTGGAAAATCAAGATGTCAGTCTGGTGATTCTGCTTTCGTTCAGGGAGCTGAACTTGATCAGAGATGAGCAGTACAGTTTTCTCATGCTCCTCCATGTTTTCCATCCAACATTAAAGAAGGTCACAGCAGAGAAGCTTGCTGTCTGTAAAGTTCTGTTCATCTTTGACGGCCTGGATGAAAGCAGACTTTCACTGGATTTCCATAACAATGAGGTTGTGTCTGATGTCACCCAGAAGTCATCAGTCAACGTGCTGTTGACAAATCTCATCCAGGGGAATCTGCTTCCCTCAGCTCTCGTCTGGATAACTTCCCGACCTGCAGCAGCCAATCAGATCCCTCCTGCATGTGTTGACAGGGTAACAGAAGTACGAGGCTTTGCTGATGCCCAGAAGGAGGAGTACTTCAGGAGGAGAGTCAGTGATGAAGAGCTGTCCAGCAGAATCATCTCACACATCAAGACATCCAGGAGCCTTCACATCATGTGTCTAATCCCAGTCTTCTGCTGGATCACTGCTACAGTTCTGGACCACATGTTGACAACAGACCAGAGAGGAGAGCTGCCCAAGACCCTGACTGACCTGTACTCACACTTCCTGTTGGTTCAGACAAAGAGGAAGAAGCAGAAGTATGAGGGTGAGGGACGTGAGATGAGTCCACAGGAGCTGACGGAGGCCGACAGGGAAGTTCTTCTGAAGTTGGGGAGGCTGGCGTTTGAACATCTGGAGAAAGGAAACATCATGTTCTACCAAGAAGACCTGGAGCGGTGTGGTCTTGATGTCACAGAGGCCTTGGTGTACTCAGGAGTTTGTACAGAGATCTTCAAAAGAGAGTGTGTGATCTTCCAGAAAACAGTCTACTGCTTTGTTCACCTGAGCATTCAGGAGTTTCTGGCTGCAGTCTACATGTTGCACTGTTACACAAACAGCAACACAGAGGTACTGGAGGCCTTCCTGGGAGAAGAATATGTTCATTCAACCTTGGATGTCTTCCTGAAGAAAGCCATGGAGAAATCCCTTGAAAGTAAAAGTGGCCACCTGGACCTGTTTGTTCGCTTCCTTCATGGCCTCTCTCTGGAGTCCAACCAGAAGCTCTTAGGAGGCCTGCTGGGTCAGACAGACAACAGCCCAGAAGTTATCCGAAGAATCATCAACCACCTGAAGGCGATGAACATGTATGATACCAAAACCTCTCCTGACAGAAACATCAACATCTTCCACTGTCTGACAGAGATGAACGACCAGTCAGTAAATCAGGAGATCCAAGAGTTCCTGAAGTCAGAGAACAGATCAGAGAAGAAACTCTCAGAGATCCACTGCTCAGCTCTGGCCTACATGCTGCAGATGTCAGAGGAGGTTCTGGATGAGTTGGACCTGAAGAAGTACAACACAACAAAGGAGGGACGACGGAGACTGATTCCAGCTGTGAGGAACTGCAGAAAAGCTCAGTAAGTCCAGATGTGATTAACTTTATAGATCAGTGTAGATTAGTAGTTTAGTTCTTCAAATATACACACTATACAATTATTCTTAAAATATAATTTTCTTAGAAGTGGTCCACGTGTTTATTACATAAATATGTCAGTTGTATTTTGTCACAGATGTTCTTTAGCTGTTTCAAATGTTGAGTTAAAAAATGTTTCAGTAGTTTCTGTTTCTAGCTGTCAAGTTAATGAACACTTATTCTAACTATTTCTAACAATTGATACATTTTACAGTTAACGTGATACAGAGACACACGGTAAAATAATACTTTAACACAAGCTCTTTGGTGGATTATGTGTTTGGCGAATTTCAGGAGATGTTGGACAGATTCAGAAAAGATGGAAATACACAGCTTCCAGCAATAACAGCGGTCTGATGAATATGTAACAATAGAATGGTAGAATTCAGACTTTTTAAGAGATCTTATACACACCAAAGATCAATGTTATGTTTTTAATGCAGATACACTGATAACATCTTTCTGATGATATAATGTTGAAAATAATGCAACCTTATTGGTTCATTAATTGTGTTTGTGAGCTGAATATGTTTGATGCTCAGAAAAGAGTGTTAATGACAAAACGCCATGCAGTCATCAAAATATCTAGTTATATGAATGTTTAATTATGTACAGGTCTAATATTATTACGCGATTTGTTTAATTTCTCTACCGTTTGGCAGCAGTCACTGGATTTTCCCATTTATAGATGTGAACCTGACAGCAGCAGGTAGCTAGCAGAGACGTCATCTTTCTCAACTGTATTATTATTACTTATTCACTGAGTTTTAAAAATGTTTTTCTAATCAAGCTAACTCTCATGCTAACTTTGTGGAGACAGACCTGGTATCAGATCACACTGACAGACCGGACATAAGGGAAGCCTCAATGTAACTACATTTTCTCTCTCTTTATCTGCAAGATTAAAGAAAAACAAACATTAAAAGTCTGCAGGTTTTAGAGAGAGTGATGAGAATTATTGTTTCATGTCAAACAGTGAGATAAGATTAGCTGAATGCTGATGTGAAAAGCAAATATTAATCAAAGAAGTATATATCAAACTGTTTAGTCATCAAATGCATGAAGTAAATATAAATTGGCCTCTTTCATAATAACATATTTTGTCATTTTTGTGTCATGACAGACTTTCTGACTGTGGATTCTCAGATATTCACTGTGAAGTTGTGGCCTCAGCTCTGAAGTCCAACCCCTCCCATCTGAGAGAGCTGGACCTGAGTTACAACATCAACCTGCCGGATTCAGGAGTGAAGTTGCTGTTTGGTGGACTGGAGAGTCCAAACTGTAGACTGGAGACTCTGAGGTCAGTTCACTGACTGTAGCTTATATAGTTTGTACACACACTCTCTACGCACTGACTCTGCTCCAGATGGCTCTAGAGAGGGACTTTCACGTTTTTTAGCAACGGCCACCGTATCTCTACATTATGCTTGGCACACAGGAGAGGCTTCAGTTGGTTGCAATCTCCTTACGTCACTGCTAGATACCACCAGATCCTACACACTAATCAGAGGCTTCAGTAGTCTGAGTTATATGTATTAGGGCTAGGTGACTTGGAGTAAATCAAATATCTATATTTTTGACCAAATACTTCGATATCGATATTGCAACGATATTGTAGGGTTGACCATTGGTGCTTTCACACAATATTTACACAATGAGATTTTTGATAAATAATCATCAGTAATGTGGATCTCATGACTAAGTGTAAATTACAAATAATAGAACAGCTACAACAGTCTGGTAAGTTCAGAAAATTACATCACTTTAAAACCAGGAAAAGACAACACTTATGCCATATGACGATATTACGAAATCCAAAATCTAAGATGATACCTTGTCTCATATTACGATATCGATATAATATTGATATATTGCCCAGCCTTAGTATGTATCCAGTAAGTTGTGTTTGACAGTTTCCTTGTGGAGCTGCAGGAGGATTAGTAACACAAAGAGGGAATTTGGCACTAAACAGTCTGTCACATTGGTAAACACTAGGGGTGGGGAAAAAAATCGATTCGCAATTTTATTTTTCCGATTTTGAAATACATTTTTTAATGCCAGAATCAATATATTTGCTCCATTTGAGTCTATGTGGAGGTAGAAGGAAGCTACCGCTTTTATTGTTGTAGTCTGAGTAACGTGACGTCATATCCGTTCCATCCAACAGAAACCGCAGCGAGCCGAAACGAGAAAGTAGAAAACGTCGGTGGTAAACACTACACATCCAGTAAAGTATAGAAACACTTTGGGTTTCACACATTGACAGGAAAAGCAGAGCTAGACATCACGGCTAAAGCTGCATGCTAACTCTGTCATGGACAGGAAACGTTATCGTATCGTGGTAACGTGTGGTCTAGCCAGCCGTCACTCTCATCTCCGTGGTCAAATGGGCCGACGCTACAACTGTAGAGCACTCATATACTGACATTTATTTAAAATGCATTCAAACGGCCCCGATGGAGCTGACCATGGATGTATAAAGAGAACGGAGCTGACGGGAGAGTTAGAGACCACCTTGGAGAAGTTAGAGGAAGTACACATGTGTGACTACATCCAGTTTTCAACTGGATAAACAAAATACATATATGGAAATAAGATTGATTGGATTATATTCACCAGATGTATAAAATATTTCATGTCATTTCTAAATTAAAAAGAAAATACTACTTATTTGTGAGGAAAATGTCTTTATTCTTTGATTATAGGGGTTGCTGGAAAACATTTAATAAATAATGCCTGACAATGACTGATATATTTGACTTCAGGACATGAAAATCAAACATTTTTACTGTATTACTTTAGATATTTTCCAAAATAAAAGTCCCTAGAAGTGTATGATTCAACTACATGCAATAAACCGCAAATTCAAATCACAACACTTTAAAATCACAATACATATCGAATTGTGATAGTATCGAATCAGGAGATAGTTGAATCGTCCCAGTCCTAGTAAACACCCACTTGATTTGTCGGACTCACATGGCTGAATCTTCATTTTAGTTTCAGTTGAACTTATGAAGTCATTTCTTACAGTGTAGTTGTGTTATGAAGGGACCAATTCACAGGAGGAATGATTACTGTCATCAATAACTCTTTTAATGTACCAATGACATGTGGCTGTTGTTTTAAGACACATTTGAACAAATGTGGACCTTTCCTGTAAATTACATAAACCTACTAAGCTACAGTAATGTAATAAATGAGGCCATGTAATAAATGAAATAATGAAGTCTAATAAATCTGAATTGATATTGATCCTCTAATTCCAGACTTGACTGAGATTAGCAGCATGTTATTGATGTATGTTAACGTGAATAGGTGTATGAATGTTGTGGTGACATTTGGATGATGTCTGTAGAAGGCTGACATTATGATGATCCACAATAACACAATGACAGTCACTCTACTCATTTTAGGGAAAAGCTCATTGATTAGGACATAGTAATGTTGAGCGACTCATTTAAAACCTGAACACATCTGATTGGATTATAAAGTAATTGATTTTTATCTTCATCATTTATTCTTTATTCAGATTGTTTGGCTGCAAGTTGTCAGAGATCAGCTGTGCTTCTCTGGCCTCAGCTCTGAAGTCCAACCCCTCCCATCTGAGAGAGCTGCAGCTGACTCACAACAAGCTGCAGGATTCAGGAGTGAAGCTTCTGTGTGGTTTTCTGGAGAGTCCACACTGTAGACTGAAGACTCTGAGGTCAGACACCATTTTTTACTTCTGTACTGAGATTAATATGATGTGAAAGTTGTGGTGACACTAAACTGCAGACATAAGGCTGATATTATACTGATCCACACTGTGGGCCCTATCTTACACCCAGCGCAAAGCGACGCACAGCACTGACGCAATTGTCATTTTCATGCCCAGCGCCCACGTTGTGTTAGTAGCAAATGTCCTTTGGCTTATTTTTTTGTTGCCTGATATTCTTGCCATTCCCCCAAAATTCATCCTGACATATTTGGCATCTTTGGGAACTTTGAGATCTTGAGTCGAATCTTGAATCAAATTCTGTGGGTTTTTATTTGTGTTTGGCTGCTCAACATGAGTTTGTATAGATGGATCCACTGGTGGAGCTGTCAGGGTTTAAGAGGTGAAGTCACTACGTCTTTATTGAAGTAGCAGCACATTGTCATTAATATTAATGAGAGCTCTGTTTCACTTTTTGTATTTTACAGTTTTTAACCTGCATCTTGTTGGCTTCAGATGTTTGGAGTTTACATTTTTTAAACTTCTATGTTCTAAACCTTCAGCTCTGAACAGATTATTAAACATTGAATGATTTCAAGCAGGAACGTTGTATTCTAAAGTTACATCATTTATTCTTTATTCAGATTGAGTTGGTGCGCTTTGTCAGAGATCAGCTGTGCTTCTCTGGCCTCAGCTCTGAAGTCCAACCCCTCCCATCTGAGAGAGCTGCAGCTGAGTCACAACAAGCTGCAGGATTCAGGAGTGAAGCTTCTGTGTGGTTTTCTGGAGAGTCCACACTGTAGACTGGAGACTCTGAGGTCAGACACCATTTTTTACTTCTGTGATGAGATTAATATGATGTGAAAGTTGTGGTGACACTAAACTGCAGACATAAGGCTGATATTATACTGATCCACACTGAGTATCTTAATACTAAAGTACATTTTCTTCTTCAGTGGTTTAGTCCATTGACTGTAGCTGAGCAATGTTGAGCTACACATTTAAAACCTTAATATATCACAACATTTGACTTCCATCATGTTTCCTTTTTCAAAGAAATGATAATAAAAAAAACTGTAAGGGCTAATGCACAGCGAGCCGGTCATTATTGTGAAAGAATCCCAGACAGGGTGATGCTGCACCCCGACGCGGAGCAGTCTCTCATCGCCCTGTCGGGGATTCTTTGACAACAATGACCCGCTAGCTGTACATTACCCCGCTGATTACACGGCTACTTACTGAAGAAATCAATATTTTGACACATAAACGGTCCGCCAGAGTCCGACATCAGAACTACGCCCATAGAAACGGTCTGCTATACATAGCAACGGTCTGTTATATATAACAAATAAATAAATCATCTCTATTTCAGCTATCAGACAATAACAAATATATTCACTATTTGCTTTTTCTATACATTTTATGAAGCTTTAATGATGCTTATACTGACTGAATAGTTTAAACTGAAAATGCTTTGATTTTATGATTCAACTATTCCTAAAATAAATATGTTGTATATGTCTTATCTTATATATCTTTAGTTCACATTTCCCCAAAATTCATCCTGACATATTTGGCATCTTTGGGAACTTTGAGATCTTGAGTCAAATCTTGAATCAAATTCTGTGGGTTTTTATTTGTGTTTGGCTGCTCAACATGAGTTTGTATAGATGGATCCACTGGTGGAGCTGTCAGGGTTTAAGAGGTGAAGTCACTACGTCTTTATTGAAGTAGCAGCACATTGTCATTAATATTAATGAGAGCTGTCTCACTTTTTGTATTTTACATTTTTTAACCTGCATGCTGTTGGCTTCAGGTGTTTGGAGTTTACATTTTCTAAACTTCTACGTTCTAAACTTTCTACAGCTCTGAACAGATTATCCCACTGTGGGACTAATAAAGGAATATCTTATATCTTATTTTATTATCAAACACTGAATGATTTCAAGCAGGAACGTTGTCTTCTAAACTAACATAATTTATTCTTTATTCAGATTGAGGGACTGCAGTTTGTCAAAGATCAGCTGTGCTTCTCTGGCCTCAACTCTGAAGTCCAACCCCTCCCACCTGAGAGAGCTGCAGCTGAGTGAAAACGAGCTGCAGGATTCAGGATTGAAGTTGCTGTGTGGTTTTCTGGAGAGTCCACACTGTAGACTGGAAATTGTGGGGTCAGTTCACTGACTCTTTGTTACTATTATAGATCTTATATGTTAATCAACAATTTAACCTAATTTATTTACAAACATAACTTACATCCATAGAGTTGTAAATTTCCTTTTCTTTATATTTTCATGTTTCTTGAACTAAATTCAGTCTGCAGTCACAAAAGACTTCTTAAAGAAACTGTAGAAAATGTCCACTGTTAGTTGTTAAAGTAAATTAATGTTTATCATTGTTGGTAAATGGTCACATCTGGATACAGAAGATCCTCTGAACTAATATTGGTTTTAAATTGATCAAGTTTAGGTAATGAAGTAGAAATATTTCTCTGGTTTCTGTTAATTTCAACGTATTCCACAAATAATGTCTGATTATTGATATTGATCATTCAGCACACACACACATAGATGAACACAGAGATCAGCAGCATGTTATTGATGTGTGTTGACATGAATAGGTGTATGAATGTTGTGGTGACATTTGGATGATGTCTGTAGAAGGCTGACATTATGATGATCCACAATAACACAATGACAAAGTCATTCTACTCATTTTAGGGAAAAGCTCATTGATTAGGTCATAGTAATGTTGAGCTGCACATTTTAAACCTGAACACATTTGATTGGATTATAAACTGATTTTTATCTTCATCATTTATTCTTTACTCAGATTGTGGGGCTGCAGTTTGTCAGAGATCAGCTGTGCTTCTCTGGCCTCAGCTCTGAAGACCAACCCCTCCCATCTGAGAGAGCTGCAGCTGAGTGAAAACAACCTGAAGGATTCAGGAGTGAAGCTGCTGTCTGATCTTGTGAAGAGTCCAAACTGTGGACTGAAGACTCTGAGGTCAGTAGAGGGTCGGAGTCGGTCCATGCTGGTTTCAGCAGTATTGTTGTGATGTGTTTCCTCAGTTAAGCTGTGAGAGGAGAACGGTGACACAGAGAGAGAGAACAGTCAGCCAAACAGATCAGCCAGAAGCTTGTTGTAATCATGTGATAGAGTTGATGTGAAGAAGATGTTGTTGTTGTGTTCATGTCTCCAGGAAATAAAGCTGGATTACAGCTGACAGCATCACAACATGTATAGAGACAGTGGTCCTCATCCATCAAACTGTCGTACCATCAAATCTGTTCAGAAAGTCTTTGTTCTCTCATTGATCAGTTCATCTCTGTCACAGCTCTGAGATCAGTCTGACTGAAGCCTCAAATCACTGGCTCTTATTTCATAGAACCATCGTTACATTTAGTAACCATGATGTGGTCTGCCCAAAGAACTATTAAAGGAAGGGTAACGGGATGAGGGTGTGGCGTTTTAGTGGGTTTTATAACTCGTTCCAGTCACTAGGAGCAGCAAACTGGAATGAGAGACGACAAAAGGAGGTTCAGACTTTAGGAACGACCACACTAATGAATTTGCTAGAAGATAAATTGCGGTTACTGTTGGAGATATTGAGTAGTGAGCGGAGATATGGAGGTTGGTTCTGCCAGTGATTGTTTTATAAATTAACTGCATGCTGTATCACTGACTGACAACTGATGGAGGGAGTCTCTGTAAACACTGATTCATGACTTCTGTTCTGTTCTTCTCTCATCAGCTGGAAGAAGGGATCTTTGTCAGAGTGAATGATCAGAAAAGCGGATGTGTTGAGAGGATCAGCCGTGTCCTGATTATCCACAGAGGTTCACCCCCTGGACCTGGATCTTATTTTGTCTTTTTTTTATTTATTCATATATTCTGAACCCCAAATGCATCTGCAGAATAGTTCAGTTTATGACAACATACCTGTAGATTAACACATTTAAATAGATCCTTCTGCTTTGGTTTGTGTTGCAGCTCCACCCTGAGTTTTGCTGTTTATTTCCACTTACTTCCTAAGTTACCCTATTAAAACCAAGCCCTCAGAAAGAGTGCCAGGCTTTGATGCCCATTTTCGTAGTGACCAAAACGGCGGTACTATAACTTCCGTGTCCGTCATGTGATGCCATTGAGCCTAAAAAGACTTTTTCCCATAGACTTATATTGGGAAAGAGATGTCTGTAACTCAGCGGATAATTTTTTTTGGAGGTGAATTAACTTCCCAGTATGAACACTCTAATAGTCTTTATTTAAATCATTAGGTAAAATGCACTAATAGCTGAATCCAGAGTTATTTCCCTTCCTCCGTTCATGTGAATGAGACCCACACCGAGGCTGGAGCGAGGGCTGGGAGGAGGAGTTAAAGGAAACATTACTGCTCCTGCTCTATGGGCTCAATGGATGAGGAAGATCGCCGGATGATCCGGGTACTTTATCACTCGGCAGTTGAGCCATTTTGGCTTCATGCTCCACTGAGCAGTTCTCATAGGAATGAACGGGAGCCTCCGACGCTGTATCCAGTTCTCTTAATACATTCCATGATTAAAACCAATACCAAGCATTTCTCATATTATAAAAGATAAATATTTGCTTGCAACAAACAGAAAGAATTAGATAAAATCTGAATTCAGTCAAGGCTTCACTTAAGTTTCTCACCTGACTACAAACAGATTATGTCTGGATTTTGGTGGAAAGTCAGCACCTTCATATTTTATATAATGTTTGATGTAAAATATACAAACAGAACTGATAAACATGTATAATCTAGATTTTATATTCACTAATAGAGAATAGCAGAGGCTCTACTCTACTTCCTCAGGAAGTTGAAGCAGGCTCACCTTCCTCAACACCTGCTGATTAATTTCTATCGGGCGACCATTGAGAGCCTCCTGACCTACTGCTGCACTGTGTGGTTTGCCAGCTGCACAGTAGACAGGAGGGACCTGCAGCGGGTGGTGAGAATGGCAGAAAAAGTGATTGGGACCACATTACCCCCCCCCTCAGTGACGTATACGCTGGCCGGCTCCGCAAGAAAGCCAGCTGTATTTCTAAAGACCCCACCCAGCCTGGACATGAACCGTTTACTCCCCTTCCCTCCAGAAGGAGATACGTAATGATTAAAACACACACAAACAGACTACGGAATAGCTTTTACCCACAGGCAGCCAAGTGTGTCAAAGGCTGAGGACACTAGCTGCTGAACCATAATCATGGCGCCTGCACTTTATGATCCATTTATTTGTCTATATTTTGATTTGAATGTTTTTATGTTTGCTTTTAATGTTTGCTTTTACCGCCAAGAGCTGCTCAACTGTTTTTCATTGTTTTCCATGACAATATAGTCTCTATTCTATTCTATTCTAATAATGTACATACAGGAAAATTCCAGTTTTTTGAGTGAGTCTGCTAGTTTTTACATTACATGACTCAACACAGACACATAAAGTCATCCGTGGAGCTTTTTCCCCTCAGAAATCAGTGTTGAAGCGGTCGATATCACCACCGTTCATGTTCTGTTGTTCCTGCTGGAGCTGCTTTCTGCCAGCAGATGTCACCATTTCCTCTGTTTTACCACAAAGGTGGTTTATCTGAATGGATGCAGTGAACACTGAACTGATGATGTGAATGCTTTCTTTCTGACTGACTTTGTTTTGTCAAGGTTATGTGTCATCATAATGTAGTTAAACTTGATTTAAAATGATGGAAACTGGATTTGAAAATAAACTCAAGTTTGAGTGTAAACATGTTTGATTTCTGACTTCTTTAACATCAGATTGTTGCTGCAGAGATGGAGAAAGAACAGTTTCACATTCACTTTCTGTCAGTCGACTAATTGATTAATGGACTAATGGTTTCAGCGGTACTTGTATTAACAAAACATCAGATTTTATAAACTCTTCATATGTTTTGTGTGTAAAAATTAGGGCTGTCGGTCAATTAAAATATTTAATCGAGATTAATCACACATTTTTTATCTGTTCAAAATGTACCTTAAAGGGAGATTTGTCAAGTATTTAATACGCATTCAATACAACATGAGAATGGACAAATATGCTGCTTTATGCTAATGTATGTATATATTTATTATTGTAAATCAATTAACAACACAAAACAATGACAAATATTGTCTAGAAACCCTCACAGGTACTGCATTTAGCATAAACAATATGCTCAAATCATAACATGGCAAACTGCAGCCCAACAGGCAACAACAGCTGTCAGTGTGTCAGTGTGCTGCCTTGACTATGACTTGCCCCAAAACTGCATGTGATTATCATAAAGTGGGTATATATATATATATATATATATATTTAAATATATATCCTATTAATCAACATGTGGTTTCATTTAGGGACGGCATCCTGCTCCCTTCGGCTTTCTGTTCTTATTTGGTCGGCTGCTGCTGTTTTTTTTCTGCAGGTCATCATTCAAGTTTGCCACTTCTTTCCGGAGAGACTCGGTTTGGATCTTGCTTTTCTGCTGCTCGATGGTAAGCATCTTCACGTTCACGTCGTG